>JPJV01002556.1:0-31955 GCA_000750745.1 Pseudogymnoascus sp. VKM F-4281 (FW-2241)
GACACTCCACTATCCCTCCGCTAACCCTCCACTGACCCTCCACTGCCCTCCTCCACTCACACCACTCTCCTACCACACCCACACCCACACCCACATGTCTCCCTGTCTTCCCTGTCGCCTTTGTCGCCCTTGTCGCCCTTGTCGCGTCTAAACTCCCCCCCCCTCCCCCCTTACCACCCTTACCACCTGTAGTTGTGTACCTTTTTCTTACTTGCAGCAGCAGGCACCACCCACGAACCACCACAAACCACAAACCACAAACCACCGCGACCACCCACCTACCCTTCCTCCCGCCGTAAATCATTCCTATTTACGACCAAATATCACTTTCTCCTCCACACTTTCCCTTCTGATCTCAGCCTCCAGAGAGATCGACACAGAAAACCGATCCCCAACTGTGCTTATCTTCATTCAAATCTCATCATCGACCATATCTTCTTCTCCTGAGACGTCGCCCTCACCCTCGCCCCAGTCGCAACCCGCTTCAAGATCGTTGCTCTCGTTCCCCCGCGAGGCAACAAATCTCGCCGATTGAGGAACGCTTACCTGCAGACAGGAAACGACCCGGCTGCAATTGTTTCTTCTCCGGCAACTCATCGCGCGAAAAAGCGAACCTACCTCCCTTTCTCAGCTCTTCCTTCTGTCCGCCAGACCTTAACGAAACCTCCTTCCCTCGTCGACCGAGCACACGTTCGTTTCGTGTCCCGATTTCAAACGCGACAATATTTCATACCTCACATCATCCTTTGCTCGGGATGCGCAGTTAGACACCGCGAAGTTGCACCAAAGAACGTGAATTGACGCTAGCTTTGCTTCCCATACCCTCTCATCAGTCATATATATTACGACCGAGGCCGATTCATCCCGCCGCCGAGAATCGACCGCGCCTTGAGCAATTGGGCTTTCGCATTTCGACATTTGGCGAAGGGGTCTGCAATTGACGTACCTCCGAGCCTTCGATTCTGCTCCTGTCGCTCTTTTAGCCGACAATAACACTCGTTGAGCCCGTGCCGTCCGATTCAAGGATACCGTCCCCGCCAAACACTCCTTACGCCAATAACGCTATAATATATTATCAACCCTTCCTTGACACTATATCGCCTCCTCTATACTCGCTCTCTCTTTATTAGCTACATATTACATATTGTGCTCCAACTCACCACAGTCACTCGTTTTCCGTCTCCCAACTCCCGGCATTGTTGGCCCGCTTCCCTACCTTGCGCTTGTTCAAGTCACTTCGCAACACTGCACCTGCGCCCCCCGCATCTGCAAATCTTCTCTGATTCTTGGTCTGGGAATATTGTCTGAGTCGAAAGTTACTCGGGCAACACGATCGGATAACTTCAATTGTCACGACAAGGGAACCCAGTGACTACCTGTTCCCGCGGCCTCAAAAGTCGCGATGCAGCCCACAAATTATGGACAGCAATTCTACCAGCCCGCCTATGGCCTTCCAATGTCTATGCCTCCAACATATCACGCCGTTACCTATGACGATCAGCAGTTTTACCAGCCGGAGGTATATTCGGATATGATGCAGCATTCCCCGATGACCAACACTGCGATCCACAGCGAGGACTTCCCCGATCGCAATGATGCCAAACCGCGTCTCGCGAAACAAGAGGTGGAGCTCCTAGAACGCCATTTCCAAGAAAACCACAAGCCACCGAGTTCTCTGAAGCGCCAATTGGCAGAGAACATGGGTGTGCAAGTGTGCAGGATAAACGTAAGTTAAGACGAGTTGCTTTTTGTTGCCGGCACTGACAATATCCCAGAACTGGTTTCAAAACCGACGAGCAAAAGCCAAACATGAGGTCAAGCAAGCAGCGAGACTTCTCAAGATAGAGCGCAGTCAATCCGGCGAGCCAGAGACCGAAGATTTCGATTTATCAAAGGAGTTTTCGGAAATGTTTGAGGAAGAGCAGCAGCCTGTCTCTGATGACGAACGAAAGCAGCCTCGGAGTGACAGCAGTCGTGAAGCGGCTTCATACAACCACAATTATGATGCTCCCATAAACGCAAGCTCCCAATCCCACGAAGGCGCAGAGCTCGATAACCAGGCCGCGTACCACCAGGGAAATTATAGTTTCGAGTTTGACCACCAGACCGATGGGGATCAGTTCGGTGCGACGATTTATGAGAGTTTGGGGGAACTGGATCATAACCAATTTCAAAACTCGGTCCCCACCAATGCTCTTGACTACGAAGACCATGGTTATACAGCATCGCCAGCATCAGTGAAAATGGATAACCTGGACCGGAAAGCGATGATGATGTCGATGCCAAGCACCCACAACTACTCTTATAAAATACCAGCTCAAGGCAGCAACAATCCCACAAAAGCTACCTTTCCGTCACAGCTGCTCGCTGGCAAGCATAGCCAAAATAGCTTACGTACTATTCCAGACGATATGGGCGACGGCCGGAGGGTATCGGAGACCTCACAAGAGGGTGCGACAATGAGATTCATGTCACCTCCCCCTTCAGCAGATATCGCGTCGCGCCGCAGCAAACGACGCCCAGCACCAATTGGGACAGAAGCAATTAGAGACCGTGCCTCCCCAAGTATGAAGACCCCTCTGACTGCCGCGCCGCAGCGACGCGCAACAAAAAGCCCTGGTATTGGTGTTCGTCGTGCAGCGTCTATTGGGGCAGGCCTCAATGTACTGGGCAGCAGAGTTTCCAAGTCGATGGCTCCTCTTTCGCAGTCTCCTCTTCGTCCACACTTCCCCCACGAGCTAAAGAAGTTTGCTGGAATGGATAGCCAGGTCAATTTGATTCAAGCATCTAATGGCATCGCCCCTCCTACCCCAAGGTCTCCAAATGAGATCGCTGGGGGCGCTCAATTCTACATGGATGAAGAATCTAAGCAGTACTCCCATATATCTGAACAAGAGTACGATATACAGGGCGCCAACCAAGATCCTTCTAACGGATATTTCGCACCGTATGACCTCGGGTTTTCACCTCCCGAGACCCCTGGCGGTGGGTATCACTGGACAGGATATGACGTCGCGGACAGCGCTCTTCATACTCCAGGTCTCAGCTCGTTCCCAGCCGATGCACTGGCCCTACAGATGCCTCAGCCACTTCAAATCCCTCAATATGTGTCGGGGCCAACAGATACCGACTCTGCCACATCCCATGGCCAAGGGCCAGTGAGCGATCTTTACCATCCCCAGATGCCAATATCTCAGCAGTATTTATCTTCGCAGGGTTCTGAGCTCTCGGTCTCTCCTCAATCTAGCTGCAATAATATAATATACGGCAACAACAACGCCCAGTTCGACACTATGGGCGTAGAAGGCAAGCTCCATGTCCAGTATCAATGGGACCAACAAGGATCCGACTACCTTGTTTCGCTGTCGGAACACTCGTCGCCTGATCTGTCTAGGAACCATGGTCTTGTTTTTCATAACGCTACGCCTAGAGATTTCGAGGGCAAGCCGTGTTTAGGAAGCCCCTGATTACAATTTAATGGCAATGACAACACGGGAATCGGCCCGCACTTCGCCTCTTAACTAACGCGCCAACTATTCGCATGTACCAACAGCACCATTTTCTATTATAGCGTTGATTCTCAATTCGAGCTCGTCTTTCAACTGTACTAAAGCATCGAGCGACAGCATTATTTTTTCCTTTGTTCAACGATCTGATGGAGCGATTATACCAGGCACCCACAAAAGGGCCATTCATGGATGGCGATTGGGAATAGGATGCATATATACGACGGGAGGAACACAGCAACTCGATACGAGTTAAGGAGGGAGCCTAATTAGGGTTATGGATTGGATTGCGATCACGATGACTCTTTCTACCATGTATGCCGACGGCAAAAAACGATTTCATGATATCTAGGAGTTTGAGTTGACTTATTTTGTTTGATTGTCCACTTCGCTCGAACCTCATTTGCAAACAATTTAGATAGGCGGATTGGATATAAAATAAGATCAACACTTGACAATGCCTCTTGATATCTCCACTGAAGTGATAATTGCTTCTCCAATTATATATACATGCACTAACGTAATAATATCCGTCACGTGAACTGGTGTGACGTAAGATGATAGGCTTGTCCCCGCAACGCTATCTCCTCATTCGCTGATAGCTTGCGATAGCGTCGCATTGGATTCAGAAGGGTCCGATGGAAGCCGCCCAGCCCTCCGATGCGGAGACGAGGTGTCACCTCCAAGTTTTTATATCACCAGGTCGTTGAAGGCCTTTTAACTTCCTATTCCTCCAATATCTTTGTTTGAGGACAATCACAATGGCTACTAGAAGCATGCGCAGGATTCCTGCCCTCAGCAGCCGTGGTGCCCTCCCTGCGAAGAGGAACATCAGCCTTGCCTCGTTCAAGATCCCCAAGGTCACCAATGAGCCCAACGTGAGTTCACCAACAGGAATGACGACTGTAGCCCTGCAGATGAGACTGACAAGAAGCAGCATCATTATGCCAAAGGCTCTGCCCAGCGGGCTGGGCTCATGAGCGCTCTGAAGAAGTTCCAGAGCTTGACGCCATTCGAGGTCCCGCTCGTCATCGGCGGTGAGGAGGTACGTAGAAAGCTCAATCGAGCTCGCGAATGCAGCTAATTGAATTGCAAACAGGTTACAACTACCCACACGCTGTCACAGCAGAACCCCTCCGACCATGCCTCGACTGTCGCCACATACTCCAAGGCGTCAGGTACCGACGTCACAAAGGCCATCACTTCGGCCCTTGGCGCCAAAGCAGCATGGGAGACGATGCCCTTCGCCGACCGCGCCGCGATTTTCTTGAAGGCTGCAGACCTGATTGCTGGGAAATACAGATACCAGATGATGGCTGCGACGATGCTGGGCCAGGGCAAGAACGCGTGGCAAGCGGAGATCGATGCTGCTGCGGAGCTGGTGGACTTCCTCCGCTTCAATGTGCAGTATGCGGAGGAGCTGTATTCGCAGCAGCCTGTCCTCCATTCGCCGGGTGTGTGGAATAGGGTCGAGTACAGGCCGCTGGAGGGATTTGTCTACGCAGTGTCGCCATTCAATTTCACAGCTATCGCGGGTAACCTACCCTGCGCACCAGCCCTGATGGGTAACGTCGTAGTGTGGAAGCCCTCTGACTCCGCCATCGCCTCCAACTGGCTCCTCTACCAGATCCTGCTCGAGGCCGGGCTCCCACCAAACGTAATCCAATTCGTCCCTGGCCCACCAGCCGAAGTGACCAAGGTCGTGCTAGCAAACAAGAACTTCGCTGCTCTGCACTACACCGGCTCGACCGCCGTCTTCCGCAAGCTGTACGGCACGATTGGTGAGGGTGTCGCGAGCGGCAGGTACATAGGTTACCCTCGCATTGTCGGCGAGACAGGTGGCAAGAACTTCCACGTCATCCACGCTTCCGCGGACGTCAACAACGCGGCCCTCCAAACCGTCCGCGGCGCCTTCGAGTTTCAAGGCCAAAAGTGCTCCGCCACCTCGCGCTGCTACGTGCCCTCCACCTTGTGGTCTGAATTCAAGGAACGCCTCGTCGCCGAGACCGAGGCGCTCAAGATCGGCCCACCTACCGAGCCCGAAAACTTCGTCGGGCCAGTCATCCACGCCGCGTCCTTCGATAAGCTCGCTGGCGTCATTGATGCAGCTGAAAAGGACTCTTCGCTTGAGCTCCTCGTCGGAGGCACTTACGATAACTCCAAGGGATACTATATCCACCCCACCATCTACGCGACCACCGACCCCAAACACCCCCTCCTCAACACCGAGCTATTCGGCCCTATTCTCGTCGTTCATGTATACCATGACAAGGAGTCCACGCGCGAAACGAACTTCAACAACCTCCTCCAGGCCGTCAACAAGTCTTCCGAGTACGCACTCACCGGCAGCGTGTTTGCGCAAGACCGCGCGGTGATCCGTGTCGCCGAGGAGAAGCTGAGGGACTGTGCTGGCAACTTTTATATTAACTGCAAGTCTACGGGAGCGGTTGTGGGCCAGCAGCCGTTTGGAGGTGCGAGGGCGAGCGGCACGAATGATAAGGCGGGGAGCGTGAATCTGCTTACGAGGTTCGTGAGCATGAGGAGTATTAAGGAGGAATTTATGGAGACTACCAAGGTGGAGTATCCGAGTAATGAGATTTAAGAGGGTAAGGCAGGGGAGTTGGATGGGGGTTGGGAAGGCGGGAGCGGCGGAAGGGTGCGGGTGCGGGTGTTAAAAAGGCGATTTAGCTATAGGTAAATATAAGCTTTTTGATTTCTTTATATATGCCATTACCTTAAAAATGCTAGGGAATAACTAAATGGGAAGGTGAGTTCCGTTAAGTAGGGCATCCGAGCACATCTAAAAGTCATGAGGCTGTAGTGGCTAATGATGGTAATGAGAAGCCTCAAATCGGCAGATCTACGGTTAAGCTTGACGGGAACTTCCACCACGCCTAACGGCGTGCAATTCATGGTGCGACACATTGAGGAACACTGAATATCTCTTCTAGTTCCCGCTGCGCACCTTGTGCGCACCTACGGACCGCACACGATAGGTGGAAGTTTTGCCAAGCTCCATCGTAGATCTCTGCTCATCTAAAACAGTCTAAAGCAACCTTGTTCAGCCTTTAACACGAGGTTGTCCACATTAACCCACGAGTTGACTTTGGCGCTGGTAGCAACTCCTCCTATTTCTATGAGACTTGGATCAATTCCTCGGTCTTATTGCACTTATTCTCAAACATATAATGGCAGGATTAAGCCGATCATTATTTCAAGTACGAAGATGCTTAACCTCATTTTCGTCCGTATCTCCCGTTGGCATGTGTCTATCAGATGCTTAACATTCTATAAGACGGCGTCCAATATCTATGTATATAGAATGAGTGACTTCAACGAAGACTTTATTGACATCTGTATCAATTACTAAAATGTCGTTCCAGTGCCCCACGATGGCTACCAAAGCCTTCGCTCTCGCCGCAATGGTCTCGGCCGTGCTGGCTACGCCAACTGCCCTCCGACAGACACGCCAGAGCTCCGTCGTCTCAGGTTCTCCCATGGGATTTGCATCCGGAGTCACCGGCGGCGGCGATGCAGCCCCTGTCTACCCCACTACGATTGAAGATCTTACCAGTTATCTCACTTCCAAGGAGCCGCAGGTCATTGTCATCTCAGGGCCCTTCGACTTCGTCGGCAGCGAGGGCACCGAATCTGTCAAAGCATGCGATGCATATTCATGTAACCCCACGAATGGTGGGCAGGCGTTGCTAAACACCCTCGAGGGCTGCGGTGATAAAGAATTATACGATATTACGTTCGACAAGGCTGGCGCACAGGGCATCAATGTTGCCTCTGATAAAACACTTGTCGGCTTGGGCACAGACACGGTGCTTAATGGAAAGGGCTTGCGCTTTGTTGATGTCTCCAACATCATTGTTCAGAACATCGCGATCACGAACCTTAACCCAAAATATGTCTGGGGTGGGGATGCTATCTCCTTTTCGTCCACTAGCAAAATTTGGATTGATCATGTAACGGTAGGCAGGCGATTCCATTCTATTATTTTCCGATCTTACCTTGAAGCTTACTGGTTTCTTAGACGTCGTCACTGGGGCGCCAGCATTACTGTTTCGGTCAAGAATCCGACACCGCCATAACTATCTCTAACAGCTTCCTTAATGGTAAAACAGAATACTCATCCACCTGTGACAAACACACCTACTGGTCAATGGAGTTAGTCGGCTCAAATGACCAAATCACATTCTATAGTACGCCTCCCCCCAGCATCTCTTGCGAATATTTTTCCCAGCAACTAACCAGAGCCTAGAAAACTACGTCTACAACACCTCCGGCCGCAGCCCGGCACTAAGCGGCAGCACGCTCTTCCACGCCGTCAACAGCGTATGGGAAAACAACAGCGGGCACGCCCTTGAAGGCACCGACAACGGCCGTGGTCTCTTCGAAGGTTGCGTCTTCAAGAACATCCCCAACATCGCAGACAGCAGCTTCGTCGGCCAGCTTTTCAGCTCCAACCCGGAGTCTGTGGGCCAGTGCAGCGCGGAATTGGGTCGCGACTGCCATACTAATATATACACCGATTCGGGGCCGTTTAGCTTTGATCAGACTGATTTCCTTGCGGATTTCGCTGGTTTGTCTGTTGTTGATGCTGAGTCGGCGGAGGCGATTCGGGATACTGTGCCTAAGAGTGCTGGGAACACGCTATCAACTTAACTATATAGAGTGCATAGAGCTGGGTCGATGCGGCGGCGTTGGTAGAGAGGACAAAAGTAAGCCAATATAGGAGAGCTTGTAGCACATAGCGCTTGCTTAATATATTATCCGTTATAACGCCATTAATGCATCGGGTTATCTACTGCAAGACACTAGCACGTTTCACGAGAACCAAATGTTTATAGAGATATTATTTATTGGCTAGTTGGAGTGCACTGGAACTTGTGGAGTAACATTGGCGTGAAGCGCTCTTGCAATCAACCACGGGGGCGATCAGACCCATCACTTCAACAGATCAACATAATTGGTAGTTAATACGGTTGCTACGCTGCATCCCAATACTATCTATCATCTAGGATCGCCGGCCCCAAAACTCTTGTCGAAGTTTCTCAGTCTAACAACTCACGGAATGCAGTCTAAAAACAGAACGGATGTTGAGCAGATTCCTTCCCCTACGCCTTCCAATGCCTATCTAATTAGTTTCCAACCCACCCATTACTGATTTTAAGGACAACCCCTCCCTCCTCCCCCACCGTCGCAACAACAACGCTCCTCAAATCCTCCACAACCCAATCCGCACCCGCCTCCTTCACCTCTCTCGCGGTATGAGTCGTCGCCACGCCCAACACCCTGCACCCTGCCGCCTTCCCGGCTTTAATCCCCGCGGGGCTATCTTCAAATACCAGCAGCCCCTTGGGGTCCAGCTTAAGAGACTCGGCCCCCATCAGGTAACCCTGCGGATCAGGCTTGCCGTTCGCCACAGACTCGGCGGTCACGAAGTGGGCAGGGGTGGGGAGCTTGAGGATGCGGAGCCAGCCGTTGGCTAGAGGAGCGGTTCCGGACGTTACGATGGCCCATGGTACTGGGGGAGTGGTGGTAGAGAGGGAGGCGCAGAGGGAGCGGGCGCCGAGGATCTCAGTGGCGTCTGCTCCGTAAAGGGTGGGTATTAAACCTTCCACTTTGCAGACATCTAGAGGTGTATTAGTAAATGGTTGAGAGAAGGTGGGAAGCGGGCTGAGTAAAGAATTGGATGTGAGAAATCCATGACCCTGGGAAAATATGCGCCATGGATGGAGATAGATGAATGGGTTACGTCAACCGCATTGGGAGTGGCAACTCACAGTCCCAGTTGGCCTTTTCGGGGCTTATAATTTGAAGAACGTCTATACTGCGCCTTCCATGCGAGGTCTGCAAAATAACATTTGGGTCGACGCCAATCTCCTTCCCGATCCTGCGCTTTGTCAGTGGCTGGTGAGGCTTAAGGTAGGAAGGGCGCTTACTGGTGCCAATGCTTTACAACTGCATCTGTGGAATCGATAATTGTGCCATCCAAGTCAAACAGAAGTCCATCAAATGATACTTCCTCAGCTGGAGCAATATATGATCCTCCGTCAGTGGATCCCATTTTAAATTGATATTTCTTTCGAAGGCGGTAAGTGATACTGTTCTGTAAATGAGAGCCGGCTCGGTATCCCGTTAAAATATATCAAATATTTAAGTCCTCAAAAATAATAATAACTCCAATACAATTTTCTCGTGAGTGTGAATATCGTAACCACGTGTATCTCTAAATAATTGCGTCGTGTCCCAGATAGCCAGCCTCTTATACGATAAATCATGCGGCGTGTACTGCCCCAAGGAGAAGGGGAGTCCGGCGAAACCACTTGTCCGCGTCCAAAACCTAACGAATCAGGCATGCACGAATGACAGGGATGTTGTTTCTTAGTGGTGAAATCTTGGCACCACACACCGAAATTTCGCGATTAGATAGAGAAGTGGAATTTTGTTTCTGCAGCAGCGAACCTAGCCACATAAATTCTGCCAACAGAACAATGGCAGGAAATAAACCAGGAAGTAAGCAAAACGCTCGCAGTATGTGCGTAGAGTTGTGAGAAGGTGCTAATTTATATTCTTGCAGAGCCTAAGAGCAAGCGCGTCTCCGTGCGCCTTCGTCATAAGATCGAGAAGGCCTCGTCCGCGAAGCAAAGAAAGGAACGCAAGAACGGCAAGAAGAACCCAGAATGGAAGTCGCGCATGAAGAAGGATCCCGGAATCCCGAACCTCTTCCCATACAAAGACAAGATTCTGGCAGAGATTGAAGAGGCGAGGATAAGGAAGCAAGAGGATGCTGTGAAGAGGCGCGCGGAGCTCAAGGCGTTGAAGAAGTCTGGAGAGGATGTCGATAAGGACATTGAGGCCGAGATGGAGGGTGTCGAAGCGGATGACGATGATGATGAAGAATTTGACATGGATGACATGGATGGAGATGATGATACCAACCCTATGGCTGCCTTACTCGCAAGCGCTAGAGCCAGGGCCCAAGAATACGACGAGGAGTCGGGTAGCGATGAGGATGAGGGCAGCGATAGCGACATGGAGGGAATGGACGTCGATGGAGTTTCACAGGTCTTGCCGAACAAGAAGGACGGATCGAGAAAGGCATTTGACAAGGTCTTTAAGCAAGTCGTCGACCAAGCCGACGTTGTTCTCTACGTCCTCGACGCCAGAGATCCAGAGGGCACCCGCTCGAAAGAAGTCGAGCGCATGGTCATGGCCGCCGCAAGCGGAGGCAAGCGTCTCATCCTCGTCCTGAACAAAATCGATCTCATCCCCGCCCCGGTCCTCAAAGCCTGGCTCATCCACCTCCGCCGCTACTTCCCCACCCTCCCCCTCCGCGCCTCCGGCCCAGCACCCAACGCGCATCAATTCAACCACAAATCCCTCACCGTCCAAAGCACTGCGACGACGCTCTTCAAGGCTCTCAAAGCCTTCGCCGCCGCCAAGCAGCTCAAGCGCGCCATCTCCGTCGGCGTCATCGGCTACCCCAACGTCGGCAAGTCCTCCGTCATCAACGCCCTGACCTCGCGCCTCGGCGGCGGCCAATCCTGCCCCACCGGAGCCGAAGCCGGCGTCACCACCTCCCTTCGCGAAGTCAAGATCGACAGCAAGCTCAAGCTCCTCGACTCCCCTGGCATCGTCTTCCCCAGCACCCACGACGGCTCCAAGGCGTCCAAGGTAGAGGAGAACGCGCGCCTGGTGCTCCTCAACGCCGTTCCGCCGAAGCAGATCGAGGACCCCGTCCCTGCTGTCACGCTGCTCCTCAAGCGCCTCTCGAAGACCCCGGAGATGACGACGAAGCTCATGGAGGTCTATGGGCTGCCGCCTCTCGTGACGGCGCCGAATGGTGACCCGACGAACGATTTCTTGATCCAGGTGGCGAGGAAGCGTGGACGTCTTGGGAAGGGCGGCGTGCCGAACCTTCCTAGTGCCGCTACTACTGTCATCACCGACTGGAGAGATGGCCGTATCCAGGGCTGGATGGACGCGCCGCTGTTGGCTGTCGCGCCGACGCTTGCTCCTGGTGAGGTCCAGGTCGGCGCCGTTGTCGGTGACCAGAAGGAGATTGTTGCTGAGTGGGCGGAGGAGTTTAAGTTGGAGGGCCTTTGGGGCAGTGGTGGAGCGAATGATGATGCGATGGAAGAGTAGGGGTAGATGGGACAGTATTCTTGGCATAATATTTGGCGTCTGGAATAACATGTGGGACTGGAAAAAGGACACAGCTTGTAGGCGTCATATGTTATAGTTGTTAGCTGTGAGATCAAAATGACTACATCACGAAACAATCTTCCATAAATCGCTCCCAAACATTGTGAGTTCGAGTATCGATCAATTGCGGCTACTGTCAATAATGGGATGCATAATTCACGATTTAGCTCGAGGAATATAAATAATTAAGATACGAGTGTTTTCATTGATTCTCGCTCCTGTTAAAACCTCAAAAGAGGTATTCTTTGCCTTCGCAATTGTCTTCGGCTGAGTTAAAAGAACGCTGTCAAAGACCAAACATTTGAAAATAACAATTAATTCCGGACACATCCCTTGCTACGATAGATTTGACTGAGGACTTAGCAACAGCCAAAATTCTCATCAAGTCATAACAAGTAGACACTTTACTCCTCCTCAACGGGCATCTCCTCCTCGTACTCCTCCTCTCCCTCGGAGACGGAGGCCTCCTGGTACTGCTGGTACTCGGAGACAAGATCGTTCATGTTGGACTCAGCCTCAGTGAACTCCATCTCGTCCATACCCTCACCAGTGTACCAATGCAAGAAAGCCTTGCGCCTGAACATAGCAGTGAACTGGTCACCGATACGCTTGAAGAGCTCCTGGATGGAGGTAGAGTTACCAACAAAGGTGGAGGACATCTTGAGGCCACGGGGTGGGATGGAGCAAAGAGCGGTCTGGACGTTGTTGGGGATCCACTCAACGAAGTAAGAAGAGTTCTTGTTCTGGACGTTGCGCATCTGGTCCTCAACCTCCTTCATGGAGACCTTTCCGCGGAAGATGGCAGAGCAGGTCAAGTAGCGACCGTTGCGGAAGTCAGAGGCGGCCATCATGTTCTTGGGGTCGAACATCTGCTGGGTGAGCTCTGGAACAGTGACGGCACGGAAAGAGTAAGCGCCACGGCTGGTGAGAGGAGCGAATCCAACCATGAAGAAATGGAGACGTGGGAAAGGCACCATGTTGACTGCCAATTTGCGGAGATCAGAGTTAAGCTGACCGGGGAAACGAAGACTGGTGGAGACACCGGACATGACGGCGGAGACCAAGTGGTTCAGGTCACCGTAGGATGGGGCGGTGAGCTTAAGAGTCCTCATGCAGATATCGTAGAGGGCCTCGTTATCGATACAGAAAGTCTCGTCAGAGTTCTCGACAAGCTGATGGATAGAGAGGGTGGCGTTGTATGGCTCGACAACGGTGTCAGAGACCTTTGGCGATGGGACAACGGAGAAGGTGGCCATCATGCGGTCGGGGAACTCCTCGCGGATCTTGGAGATCAAAAGCGTACCCATACCGGCACCGGTTCCACCACCCAGGGAGTGGGTGATCTGGAAACCCTGAAGGCAGTCACAGCCCTCAGCCTCACGGCGGACAACATCAAGAACTTGGTCGACAAGCTCAGCACCCTCAGTGTAATGTCCCTTAGCCCAGTTGTTACCGGCTCCAGATTGGCCGAAAACGAAGTTGTCGGGGCGGAACAGTTGTCCGAATGGGCCGGCACGGACGGCGTCCATGGTACCGGGCTCCAAATCGACGAGGACGGCACGGGGAACGTACTTGTTGCCAGAAGCCTGCGAATAGTTAGATATTGCCATACCCATACCATATGTAGGATGGACGAACCTCGTTGAAGTAGACGTTCATACGCTCGAGCTGGAGATCGGAAGTTCCATTGTAACTGGCAATTGTCAGTTTGGACTGTCCATATACATACTGATGATGATTGTACTCACACTCCGGATCCATCAAGGCCGTGCTCGCCAGAGATGGTTTGCCTATATATCGGTCAGTCGGGGTTCATGTCGTTGCCGGGCTAGGTAGCCGTCGTTGGAGCTACACACCAGAAGGCAGCACCGATTTGGTTACCCTGAGGAAGCAAGTCAGTTATGTTGTCAATAGATATGCTTTAGATCTGGATTTCTTACGCATTGTCCGGTCTGGAGATGAACCTATATCCCAAAAAAACACGAGTTAGCCAATGTGTTCTCCTGGTAGCTGTCCAATGTGGGGCAGGCATTCAGGAGCAACGACGCGTCGCAACCATGAGCTGCCCCGGGACCTGAGTTCGAAGGGTTGTTACATACGATTTCACGCATCTTGAATGGTGTAGGTGGAAGTTGGAGATGTACAGGTAAATCTGCGGAAGAGTTATGGAGCTTGAGATAGCAAAGAGGTGAAGGGGTGGTTGTTGAGGTGGATGGGGGGGTTGTGTTGTGGGTGAAGGATGAAAATAAGCGGTGAGGTCGTGTTGACCTTGCCTAAAATGGAAGCTACTAGCGCGAAATCACCCCTTCCCCTGTAAACAAACGGACCTGGGAGGTGACAAACGGCTTTTGGCAGCTGCATTTCAACATTTATTACGCGTAAATGCATATATTTGTATTGGCACCGCAGTAATTATATATCCACGTATGAGATACTCATGAAATATCAGCTTCTCATTTACCGCATTAAGCTGTGTGCGGTGACTTGTCACCTGCCTTGGTACTCAAAACTGTATCCCCTCTCTTAGCTCCAGGGTCTCCGCAGATACTCCCTGTCGCTTAATATGTATGCTCGTCTGTCACAACGTACGGCACAGTACATCGCCATCAACATAGGGGCACACACAAATTTAAAGGGTCACAGACAGGGATGAATATGTGTTACTGATATTTTGTATATGATCACCTCCCGTCACATATACGATCGTCAGGTACCACTCTATGCCGTAGTAGAAAAGCTCACCGCTCTATGTAGCATTGGTAAATCCATCTCCGAGGGGTTAACGGTAACTGAGTCCCCGTGCAACCCCCTAATGTGCTGCTGCTACACCGGCTGCATCGGCCTGAGCAGTAATCCTCTTCTTGTACGCCTGGACATCACCAGGGAACTTCTCCACGATGCCATCGTCGCAAACCCATAATGACGTGCAAACAGTCTGCAGCATCGTCACGTCGTGAGAAACCATAAGAATACCTCCCTGGAACTGCTTCAATGCCTGGGCCAAGGCGTCCATAGCCTCAATATCCAAGTGATTAGAAGGCTCATCGAGAACCAGGATATGCGGGTTTTGGAGTGACAAGCATGCGAATGCCACCCTAGATTTCTGTCCTCCGGAGAGTAGCTCCATCTTCTGTAAGCCGGTCATACCCGTAATACCGAAGGCACCAAGATGCCTTCTGTAGTCTTCGTCGGGCTTTCCAGGGAAATTTTTAGACATGAAACCGACAGCACTGTCATTGAGATCCAAGGCATCAACGTGATGTTGAGCAAAGAAACCAACCCTGAGCCTGGGGTTCTGAGATATAAGACCCTTCGTGGGCGTCAACTGGCCAATGAGCAGCTTAAGTACAGTAGTTTTACCAGCACCGTTGGGACCAACGATACCAATACGAGAGTCGAGTTGGACGTCGAGATCGACATTCCTGAGAAGTGGCTTATCAGGTGTGTACCCGAAGCTCACATCTGTCATCTGGATAATAGGAGGCGAAAGCTTCTCGACATCGGGGAACTTGAAGTGCACACTGTACTCGTTCTCCGGCGCCTCGAGAATAGGCATTTTCTCCAGCTTCTTGATTCTGGACTGTGCCTCAGACGATTTCGCAGCATTGTAACGGAACTTATCAATGAAATTTTGCAAATGCGCTCTGACAACCATTTGGTTCTCATATTCGCGCTTGGCCGTCTTCCGACGCTCCTCCCTATTGGCATAGAAGGAGTCGAAATTGGAGCCCTTGTAGTAATCGAGACGCTCGGAATGCTGATGGATAATGTCTGTGGCAACTTCGTTTAGGAAGGCTCTGTCGTGAGAAACTACCAGAACCGTGCTGGGGTAAGTTTGCAGGTAATTCGAGAGGAAAGTAATAGAAGGGACATCCAACATATTGGACGGTTCGTCGAGAAGTAGAAGATCTGGCTCGCAGAAAAGGGCTCTGGCCAACGCCAGACGCATACGCCAACCTCCAGAAAAGGTCTTTGTAGCAAACTTTTGGCGTTCGGGCGAGAATCCCAAACCAGCCAAGATACTGGCAGCACGAGGTTCAGCCTTGTCAGACTCCATTTCTGCAAGTTTCCCTTGTACATCACCAAGAGTTTGATCTAAGGCATCACGCTCGCGGTCAAGCCTTTCGGCGTCCACAGAGGTGTCAGCCATAGCCGCACGTTCCATCTCCATAGCTGACAATTGCTTGGACAGTTTTTCTTGTTCCGACAGGAGATGTTTCCTCCATACGTCAGCATCCAATACCGCCTGTATAGCGGGAGTATCATCTCCAGTAATCTTAATCGTAGTTAGTTTCTAGTTTATAAGGGGTAGAAGATTCAACATACCTCTTGCTCCACATGCAGAATAGAGATATGCACTGGAATGGCAAGTTCTCTTCTTGCCAGCGCTCTCAAAAGAGTAGATTTACCAATACCATTCTGACCAACCAGACCATAGCGCCTACCGTATGCCAACGTCAAGTTGGTATCCGTCAGGATTCTTAATCCACCAATTGTTACATCAATACCATCAAGCTTAATGTCCTTGCTCTTAGCTTGTCCCATAGCATTCGATCCCAGCTGCAGAGGATTAACGGCCATGAAAAACTCCTCATAGGACTGCGTATCATCCGTCTGGTTGAGTAATTTAGAAGCCTCATATTCAACAGCCTTATACTCCTTCTTGTTCTGCTTGGCAGCAATCTTCCTCTCAGCCTTTTCTAACTTCTTGCGATCAACCTTAGACTCAAGCTTCCTCGTATTCGCCGACTCCAGATCTACGCCTGTGGTTGAAATGCCCAATGTGGACGACATATTCCGCTGTGTGCTCATTTGGATGGCCTGGTCCAATCTCTTGGCCGCCCCAGACGCTCCGCTCAAGTCCACATTGGACGCATTGGCCGCGCCGAACTTCGCTGCCCATTTCTCAACTAGCTGGCGGAGCTGTGTCTCATTCTTCGTGGATGTCTCGCCAGATGCTGATACGAGTAGGGCCGTAATGGATGCAACAGCTTCTGCTAATGGCGACGTCCCGGTAGAATCGGCATCGGTGTATGAGTTGGAAGCGTGCGAGAGGTATCCGACCGAGTATTCCGTGAGGATAGGGTCGATATTTGGAATCGTTCCTCTGATTTCGGCCTCCATTTTCTTATAATTTATGGTACAAGATCTGTCGTTGTCCTTTCGCCACTTGATATCCGGGCCGAGCAGTTTCTGAGGCGGGATCGAACTTGGACAGTAGCCGTATTTGTGATCGTACAGTACCTACACAAGAAGTACTGGTCGATCTAGGAAAAGGAGAGATGAATCAAGTCTCGTGGTTTAATTTGTTTGTCTCAAGTGTGGTCTGAAGCTACTTCAGATTTCCCCACGTCGAAATAATGGAGGCGGTCAGAGCTGTATCCGGCAGAACTAAGAGGCTCTTACGCTAATCCCAAGATGGCCTGAATTACACGCGTGTGAAAGAGACGCGTCGCCCCATAGCCGCGACGCGTTTCGACTGGTAGGTAGCTATTTAAAGCACGCGGTTTTTAAGAGGCTCGGTTCGCACAAACCTCAAACGCTTTCCCCTCCTTTTTTAGAAATCCTTACCAAAGCACACATATTTGGCGATCCTGGCAACTACGACGCTATTCCCTGAAAGTACTGAAGGGTGAGACGGAGCAATGGACTCGTCTGAGTCCCGTCTCCAGAAAAAATGCTCGTCAGGTGCAATAAGCTGCATGCATGTCTGGGATAGATATAACCCTAGGCATGTAATAGGATCTTGTAGGGCAAGATCATTGGGCCGTTCCAGCCTGACACCACTCTCGATCAATTCCTCGCGTCAGATTGGCCACAGGTCACGTAAGGCAGCTCAACTGCAATTACCACCATATGCAATGCAGACATAATATCTCGTGGGAGACATTCCACCAGGCAGACTCACTACTGTTGAGTTGAGGGATAGGTTGTCGGCGCTATGTTTGATACCTTGCCAATATTTCGTCTTATATATGACTCGAGAAGCGGTGAGGTCCCCAAGGGGTTTGACGGGATCCCGTGAAGCTGGCGCAGGTCAAGGGATAATAAAAAAATGTGTGAGGGGACTTTGTTGCCGCGCGATCCTTGCTCCAATCCAATCCCCAGATATTGCCCTCTCTGTACCGGCATTCTGTTCGTGGCTTAACGTGGTATGGGAAACCTGTTTTGTTGGAGATTGTCCACTGTTATGGGTTCCTCTAGAGTAGTCAAGCGCCTTGTCGCGGCGCGATTTCCCAGAAGCGTTCAAGCGCTCGGATCCAAACTGGACTTTCAGCCGGGTCGTCGCAAGCCTCTATGTACAGATCATCTCCTCTTTCCATTAACCCCGTATATGCGAAGTTCCAATTTCTCCAGGACTACGGGAACCTCTTGCATCCTGCCTTGAAATCTAGCACACACCCGTTCACCACACAGTGCGATAGTTACTGCGCCCCCGCTGAAACGAAGAAGGTAAGCATCCACTAGAGACTGGGTCGGAGATACTCGTATCCATCGTCTCCCATAGCGGACCCCACCACGAGCTACCGTCTTCTTAGCATTCTGTACGTCATATGCTGCCGGGCAACCTGTCGATTTATTAGTTCCATCGGCCAAATGTTCCAGATATAAAATGTCTCAGGTGGCGAGAACTGTTTAGCAGCAATCAACGCCCGGAGATCTTAACCCGGATCTGTGCGGAATCCCACACAAACTCGTGGCATGTGTGAGCAGACATAGACTGGATGGTGGAGGATTCAGCTCATAAGAAGCTAGTTATAGAGCAGTCTCTGGCGCCGATGGGGACAGGGGCATGAAAAGACGGAGACGCCGTCCTTACTCGCTAATTGGGCGGTCCTCGCAAACCACAACAACACACCACGCAAGCCAAAACCCGTCTGGACCTACCAAGACAAATCGTCTACTAGGACGTGAGATTCGGGGAATGCTTGCGCTGCTGTCTTGTGGTATGCCGACGTTGGCCCTGCTCCATACGCACACATTACTTATTACTTGCGTGATCAGCTACACGCTACGCTAACTGGCGGATCCTATCAACGAAGCTACCAACGTAAGTAAAGCCCTTTCTTTGGGAAGATCCGCCATTTGTATCTGTGATGTCCATGTACATTACGATTTCTCGCGAGGCAGGCACGAGGGACAACCGATTCTTCCGGGAACAAAGTGAGGGGTTGAGCGAAGTGGAAGCTGATGCCGCCAGGTACATCCCAAACCTTGGTAAAGCTAAGTTAGTCGCAAATCCATGTGTGGAGCGCGTTCGGAGATCTGCGTTAGGCAATGACATAAACAATAATATTTACCCTGCGGGAGCAACGAGGGGCTCAACGATGAACATATTGACTTCTTCCTAAAGAGCTCTTGCTGCGAAGGGGTTATAAGGAAATGGATAAATCCAAGGTTTTATTTTGCCTCGAAATAAACCAGGCCTGACCTTGCGTATATCACATCACGCGTTTTGACTTACAATGAGGGACTCAATTTCGGGGGGCAGGAAGCAGGCTTGCGCTTACCTTTGGTGACAGGGAGCTATCTTACGCCTCAAATGAACTCCCCGCCAAATGCTGACGATAGCTGCATGGATTGGATCCGTTCCACAGCCTGGACCAAGCCCTTCTCCCTTCTAGCCGTGCCTGCCGTGCTCGTGCAAAGCAGATGGTTGAAGATTATGCAGAGCAGCAAAGCGTGTTCTGCACTTATTCCCAGCAGGTATAACCAGGTTGAATCATATCTTGAACGATCTCCGATACAACTCTGGCGGCCTGTACTCTGCACTACCAATGTGTCACTAAAGAGCACAGCTTGCCGCGTTGCCAGAGCAAGCACAGGCACAAGCACAAAGGGAGGGAAGGGATTCCGTGCTGGTGTATGTGTAAGCTGTGCCTTGCCGAGAGCACGCATGTGGGTAACGACAGTATATACGGCGTACACAGCTCGAAGAATGGATTATGGCTGCACGTAACCCATACGAAATTAGAGTGACCGGTCGATTCAAGCCCCCGGTGAGGACCGTCTGGAGATGCCTCTCGGTATTACAGCGCCTGGGTCTCTTTTGGGAATGTCCGTACCAAGCAGCGCCTTTCGATATCGGGCTCCATGGTAGATCTCTCAGCCATCGGCCTAGCCCCGCCCTAGGCGTTACATGGAAGCCATCGAAACAAGGATTGGGAGATGGGGAAGTGGCAAGGCGTCGCACTTCCCTTTTTCCTATCTATCAGTACGCCCTTTCCCCTTCAGATGGTGGTATAAGTTGGTGATTAAGGTGGTATAGGCATTATAGGTTGTATTTGATTTGTGTACTCCCATTCACGGTACTCTCACCCACCGAGTGGCACCCTGCGGCAAGCCATCCAATTGTAACGACCAAGGAATGCCTAGCATGATGTATGCTGGCTGGAACAGTAATACCTGAAACTCTGCATGGATCGACCTGTGGTAGCTGGGGGGCAAGTCTAGGGATGATTGATTGTACTGTACCTTTGGAGACGGGTGGTGGTCTTTCTGTTCTTTCTGTCTTTCTGAGAGATTGTCCCTATGGAGTGGAGTGTTTCTCTGGAGGAGCGATAGAACCGCTGAACCATAGCAATTTTAACAATTTGACAATTAAACTCTAGGTGGATTCCTGGCGGAATAGGAACAGAATGAGAGACAGGAGAGGCATGAATGACACAAAAGACATCCCACTCCAGACCAGAGCGGCAGGAGAGCCTCGTGGGTAGAGTACATGCACCTCATACTACAGAAGTTATAGTATATTCTGGATAACAGAGTAGTATTGGTCGTGTGTATGTGTGTGCGTATGTTGTGTATTCCTGTGTTGTGTTATGTTTATGTTATGTTATGGTGTCCTGGTGGTGTTTATGTTATTATGTATTGTACTCCTACTCCTTGTTTGTACCCAATACACCCCCCATGTACTGTACCGATTCTTAAAAAGTCTGTAGCGTCGCTGCGCTGTGTCGTGCCTACGGGTCAGAAATTAGTCTCTCAACTGCGCTGCACTGTACTGTTGCTGCTCCTCTCCACTGCTGTAGGTCGCCTTTTACGCCTTTCATCTGCACCTGCAACTGCAACTCCAACTCCACCTCCACCAGTTTCTCTGTCTGCGCCTACGCCTACCTACGCCGACCTCTTCCACGGCCAAATAACAACAACAAACAATACCGACGACGTCTTTGAAAGGCACTTTCATTCTTTTCTCCTGCAGCGGGTACTCATTATTGGTTCTTGCCCTTGTCCCATTGTACTTGCCGGCCGCCTGTCGAAAGGGCCCTTTTTTCTCACTGAGCCCTCGTCAGATTGTTGTTTACACTGATTTACGTTTCGTCCCACACGTCGCCCACCAAAAACTATTCTGTTCGGACATCAACATCACTAATGACTCCCCGCACAACGTCCGTTTCGTCCTCGGTGCCTCTCTCTTCTCTTGGTCGCTGTGCCTGTGGTGGTTGGGGCGTTTCACGATGAAATCAATCCCAAGTGTAAGATCGGCTTTACTCCCTTTTCGTGCATGTCAACGTCTAGCCGGGCAGGCACCTCAATCGCAGAGGCTGCCCTGGTCTCGCAAACAGCACTGCCCTCAGCTCAGAATTTTCCCTTCAGTATGGTAGACAAAGAATACACTGCTAACAGGTGCCTTCAACAGCTTGTCGCTTCAAGTACAGTCGGGGTTGCTGTCACGGGCCTAGCCTTTGGTCAACCACAAACTCCCGGCACATCTCGACCTTCTTCGAACAAGAGAAAGGCCACCGAATATGACGCTCAGCACAGAAGCTACTCCTCTCCGCCTGTACGCCCAGCGACAAGCTCCGTCATAAACACGCCGCGTCGTGGCCAATTGTCCGCTTCTTCCCCAATCCAGCCGTCATCATATCCAAGCCACCGATATATAAACAACACATTCACAGCAAACGACTCCCCCATACATAATACAAGGCGGATAGGGTCGCTCAGTAGATTGGGCGAGAGGACATCAACCCCTGAGCAAGGAAGTGAAGACCGCCTGGACTCGATTTCGTCAAAGGGGTCTTGGATGCGGAGGCTCTCCGTTATACCCAATTCGCAGAATGGGAGTCCCCGATCGAGCATAGGACCAGATTCTCCTTCGTTGTTCTCTCACGGGTCGGCAGGCCCCATTTTACACAATGGAAGCAGTCCCTCCCAATTACAACCTAACAAGCTAGTCAAGCGCTCAACTTCTATTCGAGGGTCGAGCGGAAATACGCCGTCGAGGCCGTCATCGAACCAACGCATACCAACTCTACGCAGGCCGGCCACCAGCCACCAACGTTCTGTCACTTTGCAGCAACAATACAGGGACGACGAATCTGGGCACGAGCCGTCTCCACTCCAGGAAGAGTTTCCCGTTACCTTGATACACGAGTTTGCGCCAACTCCACGTCGGGTATCCTGGCGACCATATTTCACATCTCGGCGAACAAGGCTAGCAAAAGAACGCCCATCCACAGCAATAAACGACAATAACGCGGATGGATTATATTCCACTTTCAAGAGAGTACTTACACCAGATGAATCGGCGCTTCCAACTTTAATGAAGCCGTCCCTAATTGAGGACCCTACGAAAGCCAACAAGATCAGGAACCGGGATTCAATCATGAGCATAGAGAGCGTGACGGGATCGCCTCATCCTGGAGATGACCCTGGCATCCATGCCAGTGATTATGAGACCCATAAGCGGCCACGCCAGTCTATATCGTTGAATTTTGGTTCGCCTGCAACGTGGATCACCAAATCAAATAGCGTCCGGTTGACAAAGAACCGTGATTTGGGACGAGGGGCTGCTAAGCGCAACATTTCAGCCCCTTTATCGTCAGTGCCTGATCGCGCTACATCGTCTCAGGGGCCTCCTAGCCATGGTACCTTCGACCCGTCCCTTTACCAACAAAAGATAGAAGCTTCTCCCAAGAATTTCCAGGGGAGCTTGCCTCGCCCTCGTACCAGAAATACCTCGTCTCCGTTACCTACAATCTCGCGATTATCGAGCTTCAACTTAGACTTGAACGGGCCAGACCCGTCTCCTAATTCAAACGTAAGGCTTCGAACACCAACTTCGCCGGCCTCTTCGGATGGCGTAAGGACTACCTCCCGTCCCTCCTCAAGCGGCAGGTTTAAAGGCCTTTCTTCGCACCCTGTTGTTCTCCATCAACAACACCCTCCTCGTCTTCCTGAGCTGAATACCTCAGACCGAGCGTCGACGCTTGTCGGCTCCGATTCAGATGCTAGGGCTTTCGCATCAGGCGAAGACGACGAGACAGATTTCCAAAGCGACACAGCTTATGATTCTCTTAGGACAGGGGCGACTGCCAGTTTGAGAGCACGAAGCACTCCTCTGGACTCGATGTTTGATGAATCTCCACCCAGCAGCGGAGCGAAATCCAGAGCAACTGATTTTAATGATATGGGGGCAATGTCAGGTTTCCGAAACGTAGACGACAGCATCGTGGAGGAAGACGAGGGCATGTCCACGCCAATTAGAAGCAGGCGGCGACTCAATGGCGATATTTACAGCACGCCAATAAGACAGGATAACGACATGGATATAGATCCCGTGGTTCGTTCTTCGCCTCCGAGCTTCTGTTTAGCCACTACAGAGTTTGGTCGCATGTCTCTAGGCGATGATGATGATGATGAAGATTGGACGAGAGATGACGACAGCATTGCGCTCAGTAACCCGCTTTCCCCGCCGTCAAACTCACTGAACTCGTTGAGAGTTAGCCATGCTTTACGCTCGGCTCTGATGGATGTCACCGAAAGCGGTTCTTCCATGCGCAATGGCCGTCAACCCGAGAGCAGGCCTCGAAGTGTATTTGATTGGTCTGAGCCGCTAATGCAAGAGAAGGTGGACAATATGGGAAACTCACCAAGGCCGAAAACTGTGCATGGTAAACAGGGTAACGATCGCGGCGGAAGGGCGGTTGGGCGGAATCGTCCTAGCGCTTTGCATATTCGTAGTCAAAGCGTCCCAGTCGTACCAGACGTCGGTGGCAACCGCGATACTAAGCTAGCACCGAAATTTGGAACGTGGGGTTTGGGAGGCAAGGGTGTAAGTGAGGATTGGGATAACGATTTTGAGTTTGATGGAATGGATATTGATGAAGGGGATGACCTGCCAACTATTGGAAGTGGCGCGCCTATGCTTGTTCCTCCGGCAATTCGTGCAAGCCAGGCGAATGTTGTTGGACATGTTGGGCAGATTCGCGAGGTGTGCCTATTGGTTGAAGATCTCAAGCGACTGAGAGGACTAGCCCGTGAAAAGGGTCTTCTGGAAGGGCCGTCTGCAGATAAATGGAGAGAGGCAGAAGGAATTATAGCTCTGGCAATTCCGGATGAGGAAGATGAGACACTTTCGCCACCACAGTCTCCGCTCGCCGCTGTTGTCTCTCGTGATGGAGGGCACCAGAATCACGACACGACAGTTCATATCGACTCTATTCGGGATTCGGGATTCCAGGACGAGGAGGATGAGAAGCCAATTCCTTCCCCAAGGGTGTACGGCAACACTCGCCCGAGACGTAAGTCGGTCTTCTCTCCGGAAGACGACATATTTGGGTCTTCTCTGCCAAGGGCTTCTTTTGAAGAAGCCCAGACTCCAAGAACAGCTCCTCGTCGCCAAGCCAGCAAGGATACGTCCGATGTGGCGCGTTCTGTCATGCAAAATATACATCAGCATAGGGCAAGCTCAGATCCGATCTACTCGTCAACGCCAAACGGAACACTCAGTAAGATGCCATTTGACACAACGAGTCTCAAGGATCTTGTCCAAAGAGCCAATGCTTTGGCCCGCGCACTGTCTGAGGTAATCCGGAAGGCTGATGGGACGACACAAAGCCCATATCGGAGTCCTCATCTCAATCACGACTCGAGTCCGGCGTTTACGAGAGTCTTCACCGATCCTCTTGCTAGCCCTAATATCAACCGGTCGCAGAGCAACAATGCGGTTTTGAATACAACGATTGACTCGTCGCCTACTCGCAATCTTGGTCAACGCATGCAGATGATGACTGTTGTCTAACGCAGCTGGCTATCTTCTTGTATCGGGCGTTTGATACTCGACTTCTTCCACTGCGGATATCGCGGTGCTTCCTAGGGTTTATTGACGGATGGCATACAACATTACAGTGTGTGTCAGTACCGATTCCGTCTTGGAAATATTCTTTTCAGGCTTCTGGTTATTCTCGCAAAGTCTGGACTATGCGATGACTCTTCTTTAATGCGGTGGGAAAAGAGTTTCGTTTGGGCGGCGGAGGCGGCATGGTTTCTAACATTGCACAAGGGATATGGGAAATGACTCTTTTATGAGTGTGCATTATTGGTATTTTCCTTAAGGCACAGTTTGTGTAATGCATACACGGGGTGGTGGTGTTTAGGTGGAGTTTTGCTTTGCTTGTTACTGCATTCAACAACGTACATTCATGTTGTACGCAAAAAGAAGGCTCGGATAGGGAGCTCCAAAATGATATTTGAGGGCAGGGGGTTGCCATAGGAGGGGGTCGAGCGTACATTGCGGGCATGATGCATTGGTCCTCATGGTTTATGGGGAGGCAGAGACTAGAATAAAAGGATGGTTCACCCAATGGGTCAAAATCAATGAGCTTTTGAGTGATCATGAAGCCCTTGAACTATGTGAATGTCGAGACGAATGAAATGGAAGCTTTACACGTGACTGTTTGTAGATAATCAGGTACCAGAGGACGCGTCCGTCCCAGGCACAACCATCTATCTACCTGCCCTGTTCGGCATCAAATACACCCATCGCGACAGTGTTTCGCCGAACCTACCATACCGGCGAATGTAACCATAAGACAGTATCTGCAGAAGCGGGGAAGGTATTAAACACCCATGAAGCCAAGCGTCTGTTTTGGCTCAGATCAGCATGGCTAAATAATCCCGCCAGTGTTAATTCCTTGGTAATATATACAGCATCCTGACGCATCATACTCTGGTACTTGCTTCGCCCGACTCGTGATTGGGGTTTATTGAGCATAAACTCAATTCACCACTGCCGACTATACTAGGGAACCCGTGGTGCAGGGACTGGGCGATGGGGGGCGGGTTTCTTATAAATAAGCCACCCATCACCCACTCGGATCGTCGCTGTGCGTTGGAACCTTAACATTACTTGACACCCCATTGACGTTTATTTTGTGGGTGACAAAAATGCATATCAGTATCTCATATACCACGCTTTTGGCCGCGTTGGCGCAGGTGCTGACGACGGTATCGGCGCAGGATTGTCCTGGGGCGCTGGTGCCAGGCTATGCGCAGCCGGTGTTCGCGGATGGGTGGACAGGGAATTTGATCGCGGAGGGCTTGAAGAGGCCGAGGGGGTTGCAGGTGGATTCGCTGGGGAATTTGTTGGTTGTGGAGCAGGGGACGGGGATTGTTCATCTTCAGTTTACGGATGCGGGTGGGACGTGTCTCACGCTGGCTAAGCAGACGACGTTGATAGCAGATACTGCGGTGAGTATTGTGATTATTCTTATGGAGATACTGCGTTTATTCAGACGGGGGTTTTGTTGGCCTTCGATTTATTTGTTTGCTTCGTGTTTATTTTCTGTCTTTTATAATTTACTTATATATAGCTTGGGACAGGGCTGATTACATTGGGTAGCTCAACCATGGCATTGGCCTCTCTGAAGATGGCAAGACATTATATGCATCTTCAGTCGATGCCGCCTTCGCCTGGCCATATGACGCAGAGGCAGTTACTTTGGGTACGAAGTCAACACTTGTCACTGGAATGAACAACCCTGGCCATAGCACGCGTACCCTCCTCATATCGAAGAAGGAACCTGGATGGTTGATTTTAAGCCGGGGAAGCAATGGAAATATTGATCCGGAGGCTGAGGATAAGTCAACTGGACACTCTCAACTAAAGGCTTTCAATATCGCAAACCTGACGGAATCCAGCCCCCCTCTCGACTTCACTGCTGATGGGAGACTCCTCGGTTGGGGTATGAGGAATGCAGTCGGAGTTGGAGAGGAACCCACCGCTGGAGGCATCTTCACTGTGGAAAACTCTGCGGACAACATTGCGCGAGGTGGAACAGATATCCATGCCACGAATCCGGGTGAGGAGATGAACTTTGTTGGCACCCTTACCTCGACTGAGAACCAGGGTGGTAACTACGGGTATCCCAACTGCCTCGCTGTGTGGGATACCGACATCCCAGATATCGGTACCATGACAGTCGGCAGTCAGTTTGCGGTCGATATAACAGATCAGACGACGACTGTTACTGATGCTCAGTGTGAATCTGATAGAGTGAAGCCAAGATTGACCTTTGAGCCGCACACGGCACCGCTGGACATCAAGTTTTCCGCCGATGGAAGCAAAGCATTTGTCTCCTTCCACGGAAGCTGGTAAGTACCCCCGTTTCAAATCAACACACGCCATTCTAACCCCTCGGTGCAGGAACAGTCCAATCCCCGTCGGTTACAGGGTCGCCACGGTCGATTTCGCCAACGGCCAACCCGTAGCTGCTGCGGACAGTCTAACGGCGGCGGCGGATCTCTTCAATAACGCAGACATTTCGCAATGCCCAGATGCTTGCTTTAGGCCAGCTGGACTGTTTGTAGATGGCACGGGGAGGGTGTATGTCAGCTCCGATGCCACGGGCGAGATCTGGATTTTGGGTCCTACCGATTCTACGCCGCCGGTCACTTCGGGTGGCAGGCGACGACGCCGCCTACCTCGTTTGTAGGTGAAATGTTGTGCGGCTGATGGGATGGTCTCACTGAGCATATGCACTTGGTTTTGTATATAGTTGACTATACGATGGAAAATCAGCAAAAGAAAACTGCTCAATTTATGAATATATTTGGAGAATTATATCAAGGAATATATTAAATCGTAAATAAATACTGGTTCCATGTGGGCTGCGAGAGTAATATGTAAAATAAATCTACACCCGTAATTCGATCTGCAAAAATTAACAAGAGCAGGATGCGACTTGCCCATTGAGAGAGAAAGTAAGAAAGTGCTCGTTGACAGGCACGTTTTGAGGTCAGGTGCGGGCCGTCCCGAATGTGCGTCATGCAGAATGAGCATGGGCCACTTTATCACATTCCGGCGATATCTTATTCAAAAACCATCACAGAACCTAATCATCTCTTTGTTAATAGCTATGTAATACTTGTATAGAGAGAGGAATAAAGCCTCATGGCAAATTATAGTTTGTGGATGTTCCTGAGACCTGAAATAGACTTTATAGAGGCGCAAGGCTCAGGCAGACCTCACATCGTCCCATCGAATGTTCAGGCTCTCTCGTCGAATACGGCCTGCATGTAGAGAGAGGTTACATCCCAGATAAAGACAAGAATTTGAGCTTGACGGCTAGAGATATTATTGTGCCACTTATTGTCTCTGATTATAGAAGGGTAGCTGTGTAGGTTCTTGCCAGACAAGCGTTCCTCGACTAAGAGGGGTGCACCTTCCGACTTACAGATCGGGGACTTTTCGGTTCCCACATCGATATCAGACAACAAACTTCCCACAACCCCTTTCAACAATATTGACAATAGGCGGAGCCCCGTCCCTCCCCACTCTTACCCCGTTCTACACACCGCATCCACCCGTCGTAGATCGATCTAGGTGGTGCATCTCAGTACCCCCCTCCGACATATAAAACGTTATAGCTGTGATTGTTCAGACAAAGAATGCCTTCAATGCATCCACTTGTAAACAAACATCACTAGCTCTCCATTGGATTTTCCATTACATCAACCAACATGCGCAACCTTCGCACCCGGCCGTCACGGCAGATCGAAGAGTTCTTCATTCCAACAGAACGGAAGAGCTCACTCCGATCACAAGCTTTCACTTCCACAACCACAGTCTCCAAACGCTTGTCGTCAGTCTTATGCATCGACTCTGATATGACGAAACATCAAAAACAATCTCCTTCAAGAAAGAGAGACGGGGTCGTTGATATAGACAGTGATGAATCCGAGCCCGAAATCCGCCCATCACCAATGAAGCGAGCAAGAGCCAACAAAGCTAGACTGAGCAACCGTTCTTCAACCTCTGATAAAGACAAAACCAAAAAAGCTTCATCTCCAGAAACAGAAGCTATGTCAGGAACCGTGCTCCTCGATCTCCCGCTTGAAGTAAGTACGGATGCGTTGGAGCTCCAGATCTCACCCACCCCATATCCGTCGCAAGTTGGAAGACACCACTCTTTGCCATGAGGAGCACGTTTGTCTTTGTCCATTCTTTTTGCTGCCTTGGTATACCCATACGTCACTCTCGCTGACCGGTTATTTGTAGATTCATCAGGACATCATAGATTTCCTCCCGGCCGACAACGACATCAATAATTATGGCGCCGCATGCAAGGCGCTTCGGGCCTGTATCGCTCCCATAGTCTGGCAGAAACGGTTTCAGAGAGTCTTTGATGACATCCCAGGTGCAGATCCGGTCAAGCTGCAAGCCCAATATAAAAAAAGAAAAGGGATTTCAAATCGATTTGCCTCGTTTGAAGAAAAGGCAATGCCAGGTCAAAGACCTTGCCTTGACATGATAAAGGAAATGATTATTGGTATGGTCTTCCTTCTGTGGTCCTGAGGAGAGAAATATACTTATTCGCTCATAGAATCCAATGCTCATATTGCTTGGGACGAAGACAACAATGAAATTGTCAGCGGCCTCAACCATCGTTTTTTGAACAGATATTTCCGGTATACCCACCCCGACGGTCGTCTCAAAGGAACTGACCTGCTGGACAATATTGCGGGAGCAGTACCCATGTCGCTGCCGAAGAGGAAGTCACCACCAGGGCAAAAATCCCTTTCAATGGTGATCAGGCTATGCTTTGTTCATCTCGTTTTGCATCCCGATATCTGCAATACCAAGACCAGTGTATTCCTTGCATCACAGGAGGAGGTATATAAGTGTTTTACAGAAGCACCCTTGTTTCGAGGAAAGAACAAGAATGAAATCAACATGCCGTGGCTGTTACACGCAGCCAATTTTTTCAAATTCCACTTTAAAACGCCTGATGGGGAAGGCATTCTGGCTCATATGTATGAGCAGCTTGAGAAGGGTGAGTTGCCAATGCCTTGGCCGGGCAAACTCAAAAATGGAACGCAAAAGCTTGGCCCACATTGGAAAGGGGCATTTAGTGAGTGATACCAAATGCATGTTGCGCATGACAAAGGCTAACATCGTGCAGCCTTTCTCCACGAAGAAGACCTCGAATGGTTTCGTCTTGGAGGGCTTTTCAAAACTGTTGTCGATGAGACGACAGACGGGAATAATGGGTTTCAGGTAGGTTGTCGAGCGTAACTTTGAAAAACAATATCCTAACCCATCTTAATAGGATCTCACGTTGTTTTCGGACCTGAAAGGTGCCCCCACGCTGGCATGTCCGCCAGTAATGGAATATTGGCTGAAAGGAAACCCCAGTGGAGAATATACGGACGGAGTCAGCGGAGAGAAGGTGATGCCGAAAGTCCAAGACTTCTTCGGTTTGGGTCGGAGCGAAGTTGATTATCACCTCCACGGCCGCATGCATGGCCTTCCGCCCCAAGAAGGGATTCCAGGCTTCCAGCGTGTTTCGATGCTGAAATACCTTCCTTGTATCAACGGGTCGTATGGAACGGGGCATACAACTTTCTGGGCATATGAGGGTTGCGTCCTTCCTGGTAATCAAATCATGCTGGGGAGATGGTGGAGTCCGACTGGGCCAATGGATCGTGGTCGCACATACTGTGGGCCATTCATTTTCTGGAGGGTTTCAGGCTCGGCGGAAGACAAAATGAGAACCACCGACGACGCAGTGGCTTTCTTGGATCGTGTCGAGATGAACACGGTTGGGTAGCAAGCTGGATTGCTACTGTCTGAACCCTGAAGACGATTTGCTTTGCTCTGAGATGCAGCATATATATTATATAGTGATATCCAATTCGCTGGCGTGGGTGAGCGCGCATGATATTTCCAGATCATTTCAGATGTTCTGGTCGGATTTTCAAAGTTTGGCTGCTCATTGTCATCAGTTTGAGGGCATGCGCTGAGCCTTATATATCAATTCTCGTAGTAGATAGAATGGCAGAGAATCGGTCAAGCGTTGCATTCAGTATGAAATAATATAAATGTTTTCCACATACTTGTTTCTCTGTGATACAAATATGGTGATTTCAGAGGCGCGGCACTGAGCATAGCTGACTCTGCTCTAGGTTTGGGATCCTGAGACCTGGCTAGGTTCATCAACAAACCCAATTCCAACCACATAGCATCATATATTCCAAAGGGATTGTAGAAATGGTACATGGCAAAGTTTGATTATCTATGCTCAGCCCACAGTAAGACCGGGTATGCTCACTGCTTTTCCCGCAACGCCGAATTCGGAACACCGTAACCACCACACACACACGCACGCACGCGCGCGCGAACCGCTCCTCAACCCCCCAATCTCCATGTGCAGCCTACTCCTCAATAGTCTTGACGCACTCCCACTCACCGCTCAGATTCTCCGTCCACAAGCTAACCTTGTTATCCTGCCCACTAACCGCGAGCACATTCCCGCTCAAGCTCCAGCTGACGCGCCACACGACCGCCTCAAACTTGAGTTCCTTGCTCTCCCACTGCCCCGGGTGGGCCGCATCGGTCGTCCAGATCCGCACCGTCTTGTCCTGCGACGCGGATGCTATGTACGACTTCTGCAGCACCGACGGCGACCACGCCACGTCGCGCACCCAGTCCGTGTGGCCCGTTAGCGCGGCCCCGTCCTGCTTGTACGACTGGCTCGCCTGGTCGTACGCCCACAGCCTGAGGGTGTTATCGCTGCCTCCCGTGACGAAGCGGCGCTGTGCGCCTGCCGCTGCGCCGCCGGCGCTCACGAGGCTTCCAGGCGCGGCGCTGGGGGCCCAAGAGACGCTGTTGACGCCCATGCCGTGCGCTTGGAAGATCTTGTGGTCCATGCTGTTATCCTTGAATTCGAGGACGGAGACGTTGCCGTCGGAGCTGGCGCAGGCGAGGAGACAGCCGGATTCGTGGGGCGACCAGGAGATGATGTTCACGGAGGCGGTGTGCAGCGCGAAGTCGAAGACGCGCGACCACGTCGAGTTCGATTCTCGCCAGATGAAGACTTTGCCGTCGTAGCCGGCGGAGGCGAGGATGTTGCCGTATTTGGGGTGGGCCCAGGAGACGCACCAGACGGCGCCTTCGTGGCTGGAGGGGCGTTAGGGGAGGTTGAGAAGAGGGGGAGGGGAGTG
>JPJV01002557.1:0-21336 GCA_000750745.1 Pseudogymnoascus sp. VKM F-4281 (FW-2241)
CTACACTCCACCCCCATCCCCAGTCCGACACCCCAGCTCTTGCAAAAGACGGTGAATATAGGAAACGACTTGGTATCGAGGCGTGGAAAACGTGTGTCGCGTGGAGATAAAAGTACGGCCGGAGGCATTCAAGCCTCTGTAGCTCGTAGAGTGAGTATATAGTGAAATTATGCGGCTTTTATCCGAGTTCGTTGCGTGAGGAAAATATAATAACAGGTGTGTAAATGACCAGCTCAATGGCATGGCCCGAAAAGAAGTAAATATTGGTGTGAAAGTTGATAAACGAGCACCTGGTTCAGGACTGACGCAATTTTCAGCGTCCTCGGCAGACCCAAGCAAGCAAGTATATAAATACGCCCATGCCCAAAGTAACCGCCTGAAATCCCGTAGTAGATAACCAGAGTACTCCAAAGATCTAGAACAAAATGCACGGCGCCTGCTAGGTGATCTTTTATCAAGTTTCGTGAAATGTGGCCATTTATAGTAGTTCTGAGAGGCAAAAGGTTCCTTCGAATACTAAGTCAAGCTGGATGACGGCGGCGAGGCCAATGAAGGCCACTTAAAATGTCCGCTGCATGTTTTCCATGATGCGGGTCGTAACTGTGACGAGAGTATGGAGGCGCTTGAGAAGGGGGTCATGGGCCGACGCTTGGCTGACACGCATGAAAAGGTGCTCGAAGCGCTCCTTCAGAAGCTCCATAAGAGTTGCACAGGGCTTGACGACATCCTAGAATACGGTTAGTGTTGTCTTCATGTTTATAGGCGTCAGTTCTACTCACGGGGTCAATCTCTCCTGGTGAGAACGCCTGGTAGATCTGCAAGATTGTCTCCAGCCACTGGATGCGCTCCATGAGCGATGGGCTGTCGAAACGCTGCGAGATTGTCGCAGCCGTCGAAAGGCTCAGAATTGGCGACACTTCGCGCATGAAACCGGGATCGTACTTTGAGAAATAGTTATCAAAGATATCCTGCATAACCTTGCTGTTGTTCAGCTTGATCCAAGTCATCATGGCAGTCTCAAACTCTCCGTCGCTCATCAGATGTCCGATTGACTGGAGGCTATGCTCGTACAGCTGGTTGTCGGTGTCAAACTGCTCAAAGTTCGAAACCGGCGATTCCTGTGAACGAGAGGTAACTGGGACCTCTGGGATTGATCTTTGCGATTCTGTTGCTTGGTCGCTGTTTGGCTGGGCCGCGCTATTGTTGCTTTTCAAAACAGCAGCTTGGAAACCTTCCTGGGCAGAGGCCATCGTGGAGATCATCTCAGTCAATCCTTCAATAACCTTTGACAGCTTCGAAATCTCATCGCTGTCTGCCTGGCGCTGCCTCTCCAAATTATTGATGCGCTCTGAGACTGTGCGCTGGATATCAACGGCACTCTTTTGTGCTGTTCTAGCTGCAAGTGCGTTGAATGATGGGACGATTTCATTCTTCATAACCTTCGCGAAATTTTCTTCGACTTTGAAGGCAACCTTCTGCACAACAGCCGATGAAATCGATTCAGTGAGAGAAACTGCAAGAGTACCTGAGATCGAGTCCGTCATGGATCTCGAAAGGTTTCTCAGGAAATCAGGCTTCTCAAGAGCTTTTCCAAGCGTACCTGGTAGAACAGCTTGAACCTCCTTCGAAACAGAGGCTTGCACCAAAACACCAAGTTTGGCGGACATGTGGTCGTGAACGTTCTTGGAGACGGCCTTGGAGACGGAATCCGTAAGGGCAGGAAGTAGAATCTTCTTTGTGTTTGTCTCTACGATTGAACCCAAAGTCTTGTCAACGTTCTCGCCAAGTGTGCTAGAAACGAGGCGGAGAAGGGCGACTTGCTTCTCTTCGGCCGCTGCGACCTGGGCCGTCTTGTCGGTGTCGAAGCTTTGGTAAATCTTGTCGATCGAAGAATTAAGCTGACGTGTCATATCAGAGATACTGGCATCAACCGTCTTCAGCGCCTTGTTGATCTGCTCTTGAGACACGACGCCAACCACTGCATCGGAGGTTCCATTGGCAATGGCTTGTGCAGCCTTGCTTGCTGCAGATGAAGATTCAGAGACAGCGTCAAGCTGACGAGCAGCAGCTGCTGCGGCCTTCCTCTTCTTTTTCTTTTCGGCCTTCTCAGTTCCACTTGTTTCTTGACCTCCGTTGGTAAGGTTTTGGGCCTGCTCAGCTTTCTTAGCTGGTGTACCCGGTGCAGCGGCAGGCTGTTCGGCATGGTTATTTGCCACAGCTGCCTTTCGTCCAGTTTCTTTTGCCATTGTGGGGGCCTTTGGAGTAATCTTTGCTGATGGAGTAGTCGTCGTGGATGCAGATGGCGAACTAACAGATTCTTTGGGAGCAGGTGATTCAATTGGCTTCAATTCACTAACAGTGATGAGACCCTCGTCTACCGCTGAAGCAGGGTTCACAGCTCTATTGTTAGAATCCCAACCAAGAGTCTCAGGCTTAACAGAAATGCAAGTAACTCCTGTAGAGTGCATGGCATAGAGCTCGAATAGAGTTGTATCTGGCTTTGCTGGGTTGGGTGGTGCTGCAGGTTGGAGGATATCCAAGCTCCGAAGGTCACCTCGAGCTCGCTTATCAGATCCTTCCTTTGTTTCAAGGCTCTCAGAGAATAGGTACTCGCGAATACCACTCATAACAGCTGTGGATTCTGGGCTTGGAAGAGTTGTATCTTTCTTCACAAGCTTTTCAATGAATTCAGACTGAGTGAGCGACTTCGGAAGGTTGTATTTTGGCGCAGACACGTGGATGAAATAGATCGAGTTTCTTGTTGGGTGTCCGACAACAATTACGCCAGTTGCGGCGTGGTAAACAACACTACAAGCGGCATCTGATTCTTTGTCGTGTGGTAGGTGCAGTTCTTGCACTGGCTTACCTAATGCAAGATCCCACAGTTGCAACGTATGGTTCTGCTTCATGCCAACAATCAAATATCTCAGAGCGCAGCCTTTCAAGTACGGGCGAACCTTGTCAACAAATATGACAGAAGTAGGCCAAGACTTTTCGGTGGCCGGAGTTGTAATTAATGTCATCAATGGCTCCTTAGTCTCGATCGACTGGTTTTTGGGTTGGTTTTCAGAGGTGAGTCCACGGACATCCCAGAATTTAACCCTACCAGCCTTATCCAAGGACACAACAGTTGTGTCGTCCTGACTGAAAGTGAAGTCTTTAGCAGCCTTTCCGGTATCGATCTTCAGCGTTCGCTGGCTGAGATATTTGTCAACATCGACAAAACGATCGGCGCCGGGTTGTATGAATCCGCCCCCAGTGATTAAATAGGGGAATATGATGTGGATCGATTTTCCACGACCAACAGCAAAAAATTCAGGGTGTACAGAGCTCTTTCTAGCTCTGGTCTTCAGAACACCGCCTGGATTCTCATCGCCAGGTGACTGAATTGGCGGCAAAGCAAAGCTAGTCTTGGCATTGAATTCTTCAATTTTGTCTCCGCCAGAATCTTTAACTGCCGCCCAGTAAACTGTGCCGCTGCATCCGGTGCCGATAACAGCCTCTGTTCCATCTCTGTTCGACGTTGATGCGGACACGTTGAAAACCTGGTCTCGAGTCTCATCAAATATCTTCCTGTCTCGACCACTATCCTGACGAATAATGCGAATGCCTCCGTTCTTGGACATGGCAAAGACAATGAAGTTGTTGGTAGCAGTGACTAAAGTTCTATCATTTTGATCAAAGACCTTCCTTAGCCGAGCAATAGCCATAGCTGATTCTGGATCGAATGTGGGACGGTCCACATTGCTGTCTGATCGTAAAGTGATGGCAACCCATGGCTTCAGCGGGAAGTTGTAAATTTTGATGTTCTTGCCAGATTCCTTCTGATCTGCTGTGTTAAGTGTCGCGGCATCGGCATCAGCACTCTCCCAGCTATCGACAACAGAATCTTGGCCTGCGTTGCTGACAACGGATCTGACACTGGTCGAGGTGACAGCATCTTGAGCCTCAGTCCTTCCATCTTTCAGGAAATCTTTCTTTTCGATGAGAGATGCTAGTTTGTCCACGCTTTCGTCCACAGCAGCAGCAGCCTTGGCAGCCACAGCGTCGTCTGTAACACGGGATTTCGAGGCATCATTTGCAGCACGAGCCAATGCCTCGCCTACTTCCTTGTCGGCTTTATTTCCAGCCTCGTTTAAAGCTTGTGCCACCGTCTCTTTGGGCTGTTTGGTCGAACCAATTCCAAATGCTTTTTGAGCGTCAGATGACCCAGGTATGGTCGGTGGTGCTTCGGGGCCAAGTTTTCTCTTGGCATGCGCAGGGCTGGGAACAGATGGCGACTGATCGTGCTCCTTGCGCTTCTGGTCCAAAGTCTCGCCAGTAGTGTGTCTGGGAGGTTTCAAAATTTGTACGGGAGCTTTCGTGGTAGCTTGTTGCGCAGCTGCAGCGGGGGCTGGCGTGCGGTTGCGTGGCGAAGATGCGGCCAACTGTTCGAACGGGTTGACATAGTTGAAAAGAGTTTTGGTATTCTTAGTCGGTTCCTGCGCAGCCTTTGGCTGGGTAGTAGGGCTAACATCGTCCGAAAGCGTTTCTTTAGTCGCCGGCGTCGTGTAAATCACAGCTTTTGTGGTAACAACCTTTTCAGCCCCTGCATTCTCACCAAATGACCCTTTAACTTTTGCCGGAGTAATCACGGGTGTGTTGTCAGTCTGTGCTGGCTTTGGTCGGTTCAGAAGCTGTAGGAGGTATGCCTGTGTATCCGCCGGTGTATCCGGAATTTCAGACGCGGAGGTAGGCTCGCGAGTAAATTGAGTTTGCGGTGCAGATGGAACTCTTTTGTTTTCCTGAGTGCCTACAGAGCCCATAAGTGTGGCGAGTAGATCCGCGGTTCCACGGTTCTCTGCTGCTGGCTGTGTCTGATGCAGAGATACTGGAGGTGGAGAAATTGGCTTCGCATTTGTTGGAGAAGATGCCGCGGGTTGGCTGAACTTCAGTAGGTTCAAAAGGTTCGCAGTTCGGTCTGCGTTGCTTGCACTGGCCTCGTTCAGGACAGCCATTGGCCTCGATGAACCAGTGTCCGACACCGGGCTCATGACGGCTGACGGATGGTGAGGAGGCTGGTTATTGTAAATCGGTGGAGTCGGCATAGCTGACGAGACAGAGGGGTGGTGGTGCCCATGAAGGTGTGAAGCCTGCGACTGGGTATAGTATGGGTTCGACTGCGATGCCAGCTGCTGAGAGGCAATCTGGGTCAGGAAGCTTGAACCTGGAGCCTGTGGCGTTGGTGTTGAGCCAGAGCTTGCATTCCTTTGACGAAGCTGTGCAATTAATGACTCCATACCGCCACCCTCTGGACTATTGAAGTCGCTTGGATTGTTCGGATAACCCGCCATGGTGGGCCAGAGTAGTTCGATCGGGGCGCAAAACGCGCAATAGAAGGAGGAAGGTTGGACAAAATCGCAAAACAAGTGTTGTCCTCAGTTAAATATCCGTTGATGGTTGTTAGGCCAGAATCTAGAATATCACACAAAACAATTGAAGCTGTCCAATACAGGCAGGCTATATCTGGCAACCAAGAGAAGATATCTTTGTGGCAGAAATAGCTGTTGGATAAAACAGTTTGGTGGTTTTATGGTTTGTGATTTTGGAGGTTGATAGCGAGCTTGACCCCAATGATGATATTTCTGCGGTCCAGTAAGGAGCACAGACCACAGGGTGCTCTTAGCCGAATTCCACGACCAGCAACTCTGATTCGCCGAGACGATGCGCCCGAGAGACACTGTGGGACTTACCTAACACAACACAGTGGAAATTCACAGTCAGCCAGCCTCTCAGCCTTGGGCCTTCACTCTAGATTAATCTATGTCGTTAGTCGTCTCAAACTCCGTGAGCCCTCTGTCATAAGCTACCTTCCATTCCTACAACAGATATCTCCAGCGACTCCAATTATACTACGGGTACCGCGAGAAGGAGGCAACAGAGTACCCCGAGCGCTGCGCATTTGAAGAAAGAGCTGGCGGTTCCTCTTGCTGGATCCAGGTGGTGACGACTCCAGCCTCGCCCTCTACAAACCCATCACGCGATAGTTACCACCGGCCGGCGCAAAACAGGTTCTGGGTGCTTGTATAACTATACAATACTGCATGCAGCATCTGTAACTATTGAAGTTGACGTCCGTCACAAGATGTTCTGTCTGCGGAGGTACGATCCTCTCTGCCCCTCTTTCCGTCTGTCGGGACTGAGCTTAACATGATGCGTAGCTGGCTGCCCCTCCTCTTTATCCCAACAAACGCGTCGCCGATCTTCATATTCCTCTTCTTTGTCTGCACATACTTCCTCAACAGGCCTTGTGTCTACTGCTCCTTCCTGCTCTTAATTCTCTTTGCCTCGTCATGCAACTGGGCCGACCAATGTTTCTTTGACTTCTCTTCGAATTGGTTTGAGGCGCGGCCACTACAAGCTCCACTCAGCACCGACAATAATTTCACCTGCCAGGCATTCAATAGCACGTCTATACCGGGCAACACATTTGATCAAGCCATGATGATGGCAGAGTCCATGAACAGCACGGCGAAGACCCTCGGTGGCGTGGCACTACAAGAGCTTCAAAGGCGACTCCCGGAACGGCCGGAGTGGACAGGCATAGGTGTTGGCTGGCTAAGGAGTCTTCTGGGCCGGAGGGAATGGACCCTTCCTTGCGTGGATGTCAATGTTAGGCTATGATGGGTCTGCGGTCATTTATTTGCGATTATGAGATACGACGGCTGGGTGGCGTTCTGGGTCACTATAGGATGCAATTATTATTCAAGGAGAGATGGCCCTCTCTGGCCACTTTATAGTATAATGTATATTCAGTTCGAAGTTGAAAGTGGGACTACAATGGAAGTCCTACTCGTACGTAGAGGCAGGATCCAGGGGTAAATCCGAAATACATACCAGAATCATTATTAGTGACATCTAGCAAGAAACATACTCTTTCTTCAGGGACATATTACTATGGCTAATGAGACTTCTGCTGTATAATACTTGTTATGAACCAAACTGTGTTGTAAGAGTTTGTGCTATTAATTTATATTGTCTTCTAATTAGTTTACTTTCCAATAAGTAATCACAACAATTTATTAACTTATATTTATTCCGAAATCATTACAAAACACTTGTATGATAATACTGCCCGCTGCAAATCCAGTAGCCGAACTCACCTTCAGGACCAAATACCTTCCAGAACCGACCTTCCGTAAAACCGTTCCTCTCAATTCTTAGTTCTGGGCCATATAAATGTGCATACCTTCTCATTAGGTGATCCCATAGGTCCATATGTACGGAGACATTGAGTTCTCGCCCAGGCCCTAGAATGCGTAGCATATCCTCCAACGGGCTAAGAATAACACTCTCTATTATGGGTTGTTCGGGACTCTCAGGCGGGCTGATGTAGCAGTCGAGCATTATATAGAGTTGGCGAACGTTGGGAAACGACTCTACGACCATTCGGCACAGCGTATGCAACTCCGAATCCCTTTTCGTTGGGTCGTCCAAGATACCTTGCAGCGGGTTGATAAATTTGATATCGTTAACGTTAGTTTGCCTGAATATTGAAAAGCACCGCATTTCCAGAGACTGGACACCACGTAGCCGCTGTGGGAGCAGCAAGTTTGGAAAGTGCTTCAAAAGCTCGTGACCTGTTATATAGAAGGTGTTCGTCGTAAACAGGACATCAATGCCGTCGGCATAACTGCTCAACCACTGTTATCCTTATATACCAATATACAATACAGTGGGATTTGATTATAGAAATAACCTACGCTTGTCGGCATGTCAAAAGCCACCCCATGACGCCAATGAAGCACTCCGAAAGTTGGTCTTCTTTCCTCATCGGCCCATATTCGACGCGGTTAGAGTCTCCTCTCAGACAATTGTCCTCGCTTGGTTTTGCCTTCGGCTTCTCGAAACCCCATCTGGCCAGTATAGGAAACGGGCTGTTGCGACAGGGACTATCTTCTAGCCACTCAACAGGCCGATGACAGACACAACTAAACCACTGCCAACCCTTGTGGAGTTCAGTACCCCGGGCTTGGTTAGATTCATAATTGAAATCAGGCTCCGGGTGATGCAGATGATTGTAGCTCAGATCCATGTGCAAGGTGCGCCCACCAAACGCCTCAATGAGGATGTTGCGACGGATTTCGTACGGGAGATTCTGAAAGAAACCATAGCTGACCATGGGCGATATGAGATCCTCTCGCGAGGGAGAAGGCGTCAGAATTCTTGGCCTCTCAAAAGGGAGGAAAGGGAGCACGTCGCCCTTGCCAAACGGCACGTCGTCCTTGGTTAACGTTGTCGCTTTACTACGCGACAGCGACATCTTTCGGAGCCATTTCTTGAGACTCGGCATTGCGTTTCGGGGATTTGAGGAATGAATGGGCGGCAACTGAACTGTTTGTGCCAGTGAACGTGCTCTATGTGATAGCACTTGTACTGTTGTTACTGCATATCCAAAAGGTATATATCGAGGGACGTATCTGACGACGAACAGTTCGGCCACAATAACCAACAAGCCATGCCCAACGATATGCGGGAGTATTATGCTGGAATATTACAGCACTAATCTCAAATAGTAGTGCGCCAGTCTCAAACGCATGAGCAAGGAGATCCTGAAAGCCGGGTGAACTCCTCACCAACCAACAGATCTTCAAGGAGCGAGTATACACAGTGTATTCTACATTTGAAGAGCATAGATCACACAAAATCCTACAATATCGACTAGCATATAAAATCAACTAGCTCACTGCACAACACAGACTCGTAAAGTGATTGACGGATATAGCCATATAAAAAAATATCAAAAAAAAATATCAAAAAGTTAAAAAACATACAACAGTGGGTATTCGCTGGTGGTCACCCACCCAACTACTAATCCACCGATCTCAAGCTTGTGTATGGCAGAGCGGACGGGATGCCCAATTCTCTTGAGTCTATGGTCGTATGTGACTGTTCTTTACGTGCTGGGCCATATATACTGCAAATAACACTGCATGAAATGCCCAAGAGTAGTATATACTCGCTATGTGGTAACCCTACCCCCAACTACCGATCGACCCGGTCTTAAGCTTTCACTTACTTTCTACTTTGGTCGGCAACATTAGGCCTAGTAAGTGAGTATCGCCTCAAGGTTTTGTGATGCTATCAATCGCCACTTCAACTATGTGATGGGGACCACCTCGACACGTGTGAAGCCGGTCTTGTTTTGAAATTCGATAGATGCAATGCACCGCGACTTTAAATGGCCATTGATATAGGTGACTTAGGTGAGCAAAGTTGCAAAAGTGATATACTCAGCAACCTTATATCAGCAGCGGTCTATCCCGACAGCTATATATTGGCAGCGGTCTCCTCGTCTTTGTACCCCTCAGACCAGGGCCCGAATTGATCGTCGTGCTGATGTGATCTCCACATTATATACGTACTGCAGACGTCAGTATACGCTTTTGGGGAAAGAAGCCAGGATGAACCTAGAGAATGTTGATACAACGCCTAGCCATAAGAGCACCGATGACGCGATGCTCAGGGCGTTCTTTCGATATATTGGGCTCGGCGGGCCGTTTTCTTCGAAGAGGATTCTTGCGTATTCGGGAGGGACGCCTTTAATGTATGCGCGGTGCGTTGCGACGATGATCTGTTAAGAAGCAGTTAAAATTGTCCCCCTCCCGAGATTAGAAAGATGGTTGCGTACCGTTAAGGCGAGCGCGGCAGCGAGTGTAAAAATTGAGATGGTGACGGCACAGATCTTCCACCAGAGTCGGACAGCTTTTGTCTCAATTCGTTCAGGCCAGAAGAGGTCAAAGAAGAACGCACCCCCGAAGATGGTGGCCACTGCAATGCCAACGAAGACGTTGAAGGAGGCGACGCCGATTATGTCATTATTCTGAACTTGGGCTTGTCCTTGAGTGCGGGTTGAGATTCCATCCTGCTGGTCAATGTAATCTGGGTAGAAAAATGCCATTAGTATATTTGGATGTGTTTGTATTATGGTAAAGTCGTACCTGATAACATAACCGTCCCAACTGATTCGGAAACCACGCAGAAAATCATAGCCGCCTGGTAGACTATCATCTTCGTCCTCCGTAAGTAATAGGCCCGGTTGAACATATAGGAACCTTTGAACTTTCCCCATTTCATCTCCTTAAGATCTAAACCCCATATCACGGTCATAGCGACTGGTAATGGTGGAAACAATCAAGAGATTATAGAAAGAGAGAGTTAATTAAGAAGAGGGTTTCTTGATGATAATTAATAATATTGTAGTAGGGAAGGTACAGGAGAGCCTTAACGTCATAATCACAGATCAGTAACAGCTACATATGGCGTAGGTCACGCCACATGGCACGCTCACCCAGAATTTACGAAGAAAACCTCAACTATAGCTGTAGACTGTGATATAAGCAGTAACCCTATATTAATAATTTCCACGAGTACCCCCGACTTATCCGAAGCTTGTGGCAGGTTTATAGCCAACCTTACTTAAGCTGTGGCTGCTTCATCCGGATTTTAAGGTGCCTAAATCCGCAACCGATGTCATACAGTAGTATATATACATATCGTTGTTAAGTTCATAAGCTTTTACTATTGTAGTTAAACCAGTCCTGTCTAGCTTATCAGTTGAGCGTCGCCGTACAAAGATCAGACGAAACCCTGAAAATTCTGGTCAGGGATAATTCATATGAACAGGGATCGTTATACAACGATCCCTCAATATGCCAAAGCCTTCAACTTCTCGTTGAAAACTGTTTTTTGAGTTCGTCATAAATAAAGTTCCACTGTAATGGCACAGGCGCTCCCGCCTTCACGACGGCTAGCTTTCTGTATCCACAATATAGACGCAGACCTCGGCAAATCACAAGCCCACCGGAACTATTATGTGGCGATGGCTAATCGCGGATGAAAGCTGGAATACTCCTTTCTAATATTTCACAATCATTTGCTGTTATTATTGAGTCGTATTTGACGGGCTCTGAGAAAATTTAGAAGTGGAGTGTACATCAGGAGCAATGGCGGCAACTTCGGAGGCAGAACGTGCCAAGGCGATGATGGCGATCCAGAGTGTTTTTGACCGGTATGTAACCTTTTTTTTTTCGCTTTCTATCGGCATTCGTCTCGTGATTTTCAAATTATTTATGGCTGCTATACTGCATTATATGCTGGGAGTGAAGAGAGGGGATGTTTGCAAGCATTATTTAGTATTATTTCACAACCGTTTCTGTTACCATCTCTTGCATATCAGAGTTGCACTTCATCACCCCTTCATTCTCAAAGTTTGAAATTCCAGAGCTCCTTTATACTAACAATTCCAGCTTTCACCTCATCTCCGCCGATGCACCTGTGAAATACTTCGATGACCAAGTTATGCGTGATGCAAAGGTTATTGATGGCTCCCCGGACGGACGCGCCTCTTTCGAGATTAAAATCACGCCGTACTACGGCAACATCAACGGCGTTTTACACGGTGGAGCCGCCGGAGTCATATTTGATATGTTAACTACGCCGGCGTTGGCACCGCTATCGAGACCTGACTACTGGGAGTACGTTTGCCACCACCCCTGACGGCATCAGTTCATCGGTTCTGAACTTCTCCCCGTAGAAATGAGCGGGGGGTTTAAAATATGCCGGTGCTAACTCTCCACCAGTTTCCTGGGCGGTGTGACACGCTGTCTGAACATCTCCTTCCTTCGCGGCGTTCCCATTGACACCGTCGTCCGCGTCAACAGCAAAGTAACACAGGTCGGCCGGACTATGGCCATGATCCAAAGCGAGATGGTTAGTTTAGATGGGAAGATCACATATTGCACGGCGGAGAACCACAAGGTTAGCGTGGCTACGCCGGCGCACCACCTCAGCGAGAAGTATGAGGTCGAGTGGGATCGTGTGATGAAGGCGGAGGGTAAGAAGGCGAACGGGTTGTGGACACCGAAGAAGGTGAAGGGGAAGTTATAGGGATGTAGATGTGGGTAATAGTGAAATGTATATGATAGCACATAGACAAGAGTTGCATATAGACAATATAGACAGAGTACATATCTCAGCATTGGGTATCCTAAATTTATCTGTAACAAATAACCCCTACAACCTATAATGCATTCTTCGCCGCCTCCGCCGCCTCCTTCTTCGTCTTATTCATCTCATCGAAAATCCTCTTCTTCTCTCTGTACACATACAAATCCTTTTTAAGTGCCTCTTCCGCAGCCTTGGCTCCCGCCTCTTTCTTGCCCAGAGCAGTACCGCTTCCGAGCAACTTATTCTTCTCACCCCACCCTTCCAGGTACACGCCCACTGTGTAAAGCGGAAACCCCGTCACCGGATCTTTACCAGGAGTATTTGCATCTTTGTAGATAAGTTTAATCCCGCGACTGACAATCTGCGTCGCGAGCTCCTGTTTGGCGCTCGTGGTCGCAACGACGGGGCCAGCTTGCAAGGTTTTGTTGTGTTCGTCCTGCTCAAGAATCTCCTTAGAGAGCGTGCCCGCCCACAATGCTTTTAACCAGTTCGAGACCTTTTCAACACCATTCTTGGGGTCGGAGTAGATCACCGCTGCAACGTAGGCCTCAAAGACATCGCCCAGGATCTTGGTCTGCGGAGTCTTCGCCGCGAAGTCTTTCGGGATTTGGCACCGCTTGTCAAAGCCGTACTGTTGGGCGTAGGATGCCAGCGCCTCATTTTTTAAACAGCGCTCACGTAACTGTGCACAGCGGCCTGGTTGGAGGGCGGGGAAGGTCTTCGATATTAGGAGGGTCGTAAGGAGGTAGATGTAAGCATCGCCTACCCACTCGAGACGCTCATACGATTCTTGGGGACCTGCATTGGTGGGGAGGGCGCCGGAATGGGTGAAGGCTGACTTTTCGAGGGCGGGTGAGAGGATAGGTGGCAGAGCAGGGAGTTCGCTGGGAATTGAAGCACCAGTCCAAGGGGCGATGTTTTGGGGCGGCGTGATTTCGGAGGAAGAGTTTTTGGGCAACGTATCTGCAACTTCAGTGCCGCTTTTTGCCCTGGAGGGTGTCTTCTTGGGTTTAGGGAGCTCAAGCTGCAAAGCTTTGCAACGAGCTAAGCCAACCCTGTTGAGGGTGCCGCTGCTCAGGATAGCTTCTTCCGACTTGAGGACGGCGTTGAGAGCAAATGATAGATTGGCGACTAAATCAACATTCTCATTGCCCGCTGACGTTTCGGCTTCGTTGGATGATGCGTCTACCTTCTTAGAGCCATCCTTTTGAATTCCACGAGCAAGTTTGCTACTTTCATGGCCCTGTAATTTGTGTTAGAAATATATTGCTTGGGCTTGGTAAGAGAACGCACCTGTGTTGTTTTCCCTGTACCAGGTTCAACAAAATCCGAATGAGACCGTTTCGCCATTTCAGCGTCTTTGTAACAGCTATCTATATAGCACGTTGCTGTTTGTATTGAAGAGAGCGGATTGTTCTTTAAAGAATCACGTGAATGATAATTATCGTGAGAAATACCGGAGAAACATTGTGCCGAAACGTTAATGTTGTCTTGCGCTAGCCTATTCAGGTTGAACTTTTTGACGTCCCTCCCCAAGGCCATGAGAGCTGACCAGACCTCCCACAAGAGCATCATCAACCATGTCGGTCGCACGGTCGAGACTTGTAGATCTCATGAAGGTACATTCACAAAATATAATGGGCGAGTTGCTTTTACTGACACACTTGGCACTACAGATACAATGCAAGATCTTTTCGACATCCTTCAACCCGGAAGGAGTACGAACCGGCAATAAGATTCTGCGACAAAGACTACGCGGCCCAGCGCTGGCGGCGTATTACCCACGGAGAGTAGCAACTATAAACGATCTTCGGAAGGCATACCCTGAGCTGGAGACGTGGAACGAAAAGGAGGAGGATCGACTGGAGAGTGTTGCGATTACCAAAGCCCGTGGAAAGGGCCCACCAAAGAAGAAGCGCACAGCAGCGGGTAAGTTCGCACAACGCCAGCGTACTTTATCTGGTGGACTTATAAATGCTAACGTATCGACAGAGTCCAAGAAGTTCAAGGGCAAGAAGAAGGCCGTCGCAGAAGATGCCTGAGATGGGGCGTTGCCTGTATATTAGTGTATAATGGCATTGACGGCGTTTGGAATTCGGGGATATATCAGATTCATAAACAGTTCCTGTGTAAATCAAATACTTTTATGTTTATGCACCAGTTCGATCAGAAAACACCTCTACAGCCATATCTCATGGCCCTCCTGGATCGTCGGTGACGGTACTGTTTGAAGTAAGCTTCTACTAGACACAGCAAAAGAAGGGACGGCTTCTTTTTCCAACGTTTCCCTCTCGTGAAGTCATTGCAAGATTCAATTTGCATCGCGTATGCACATGGTTTGTATACCTTTTTTTTTGGTCTTATACTCTTTCTCGTGATAGTTCCCTCAAACAGGTAGATACTGGTGGTAACGGTGACGAGTGTCCTGAAGGCAGATCTCTGAAGAACAGCAAACCGCGAACCAGTGTTTATAATCTTCGAAAGAAACTGATAATTCGGCGTCTCGTGGAGTAGAGAGAAAAAGTCCCTGATCCCTATTTACTTGACTTGTCTGGGGATGGTTGGCCTTGCGCAGTAGTAACTCCAACCCCCAACTCAGCAAGGTAGTGCCACCAGAGATCCAAAATATATAAGAGCCGAGTGCTTCACCCACAATACTTCTTTCTTCTTCCCTTCCACATCACCTCACCTCGACATTCATTTCACCAGTATATGGTCCTTCAAGTTATACCATATAAGCTATTTAACTCTCTTCAGAGTCAAACGAGTTTATAATTTTCAGTTGAACATCAGCACCTACCTCAACCGAGGCCTTCCGCTCCTTCCTATCTTTGTCAAAACAACACGCACACACTCAGACAACATTTTGACGGAAGGAATAACAGCCCTTCCTTCTTGCAAGCATCTCGAGCAATATCTGCACATATCTGTGTGGCTCCTACCTGATCTAATCAGTTTGAGCTACGACTCCTATATCTTTGTGATCTTCTCTGTTTCCTCTCTTTCTTTCCTCCCAACCTTCATCAACAAAGCATCTCAAACCATACTACTTTTTCGACGCCCTTTGTCCAACTAAATTACAAGCACACCGCAGCACTGTCACTATCTGCAACTGAGAGACAATCAACATGTCTTCCACCGTTGCAGCTACGGGCTCGCCAACTTCTCGTCGAACCCTGACCAGCAGGAGCCAGTCTCAAGAGAATACTGGGTTCGAAGATGAGAAACCACAGATGCGTTCTGTAAGTAAACCCTCGAAAACTATATCCATCCCATTCCAGTCCCCCGAACAAGTGTTCATACACATGACTGCTGTGTCCGGCTCTGTATTATTTGTATGCTGTTCTCTGTCCACATCTCCTTCTTTCAATGTCTCTTCTGACCAACAACCCGACATGTACAATCCTCATGTCCTCGTCAACTCCCCACTAATTCAAAGCAGGACCCTACCAACATGCTGAAGAAGTCTACCAGTGCTCTCTCCAGTTCCAAGCTTGTCAACCAAGTTCCAAAGGTCAGTTCTAATCCTGATCTAGCAGCTGCAATTCCGAACTATATTTGCCAAACGTTTTATAGCTCTTGCCACTTTAGGCCCAAGCTAACAATTACAGAAGGCGAAGATGAACCACGACCATACGCCCTTTAACGAACTCAACCCAATGGATAGACTTCTTGCAAAGCTCTCTGAGCAACAGGCAACTATCAATAAGCAGCACGAAGTTCTTCAAACCGGTGATGATGCACACCGCATTCGTGTATCTTCACCTGTTGAATACGCCGCGATTTCGGCTACGAGCTCTCTCTCGATAACTCCAGCCACAAACTCTGCTGAGGGTACCGTTTCAGGTAACAGCACCGATACAGTCGACTCTGTCGAGGAGAAATACACTCCCCAGCCAGGCAAAGATGAGGTTCTGTGTCTCAAAATTGAACTTGAGAAAGCCAAAGGCAAGATTGCCCGCATGGATCAGGAGCTTACTCAAACTCGAATCACCAAACACACTATTGAGCAAGCTATAGGTAGTAACTCGGAAGCTGACTTTCCAATGGACAAGCTCAACGCTCCTGGCCGCGCTGTGTATCTTCCAGATGGCACTTGGGCTGGCCAAGACGATACCCATTCTGACAACAGTGATGCTCTTTCTGTCGGTGGATTTAACCGTGCCAGTGGGATCTGGGCCAACTCTGGTAGAGCCCCATTCACCAATTATCAAGGTGGCATGCAAGACCTCCAACCTGCCAATGGCTTTCCTGGCAACCCTTGGGCAGGACGTGGTTTCAATGTACCCTATTCTGATCCCTCTGGAGGCTTCAGCCAAAGTGTTTCTGCCATTCGTTCCGACCGCCTCGTTTCTGACAATGATGCCTCTATTGGACTGGCTGGCGACCGCCGAAACGCCAATCGCGGCCGCTTCATGAACCGCACTCCAGGTGCATTCCCATACGCAAGTAGCAACAGCTCTTACGATGGAATTACTCCTACTACGTCCTATAGTTCCGTTGCGGGTCTTGGTGGAGGTGCAACCGGCACGATGGGAGGTTCGATTGGGTTGAATGCTGGCGGCCCTCTGAACTATCAGCCTCAGCCGATTGGGACCCCTCTTTCGCCATTCGCTCCAGAGTTCAACTCATTGAATGGGCAGTGGAAGAATGATGTAAGCAGCTAAATCTTTCCCATCCGTTTAATAAAATACTAACTTGTAAGAACACAATTGCTGTGGAGGGCCAAACCTTCCTCCCTACTACGGAGCCTTTGAACTATCGCCGTTTACTTGACCGCACCGTCAACTGCAACTGGAAGTACATTGTCGATAAGATTGTTTGCAATAATGATCAGCAGGCGTCTATCTTTCTTCAGCAGAAACTCAAGGTTGGGACTACTGAGCAAAAGTATGATATTGTCGAGGCCATTGTGGCTCAGGCCTACCCCCTAATGATTAATCGCTTTGGCAACTTTCTTGTCCAGCGTTGCTTTGAACATGGCACCCCGGAGCAGGTTATCAAGATTGCTGAAGCTATCCGAGGCAACACATTGAATCTCTCCATGGATGCATTCGGCTGCCACGTCGTCCAAAAAGCATTCGACTCTGTTCCCGAGGACTACAAGGCGATTATGGTCCACGAGCTGCTTCGCCGCATCCCTGAGACAGTTATTCACCGCTACGCCTGCCATGTCTGGCAGAAACTGTTTGAGCTGCGCTGGACCGAGTCACCACCTCAAATTATGAAGTTTGTGAACGAGGCTCTTCGAGGAATGTGGCATGAAGTTGCCCTCGGCGAAACTGGTAGTCTGGTTGTGCAGAATATCTTTGAGAATTGCCTCGAGGAAGACAAGGTAAGTCATCAAGCTTGCGCCTAAATATCCATGCTAACACATTGTAGCGCCCATGCATTGAAGAAGTTCTTGCTAGTATCGACATTGTTGCTCACGGCCAGTTTGGCAATTGGTGCATCCAGCACATTTGCGAACATGGGGCACCAGTTGACCGCAGCCGTGCTATCGATCACGTCATTCGCTATGCATCTGAGTATAGCATGGACCAATTCGCCTCCAAAGTTGTCGAAAAATGCCTCAAGATTGGCGGAGTGGAATTTCTTGGTCGATACCTTGATCGTGTTTGCGAAGGCCGCAACGATCGTCCACGCATTCCACTCATTGATATTGCCAGTGACCAATATGGCAACTATCTCATCCAGTACATTCTTACTCACTCCAACCCCCAGCATAGGGAGATCGTCGCTTGCCACATCCGCAAGCACATGGTCTCACTCCGCGGATCCAAGTTTGGGTCTCGTGTCGGTATGCTTTGCACCAACCCTGCCATTGCAACCCGCCCTGGACCTGGCGCTGGTCCCACCCTTGGCGCAAACCGCATGCCCCAGGGCAATCCCCGATTTGGTGGAGCCTACCGTTAGAGATATTGATGTTGCCGCACTGTTCCCAACTCAACAAAGGATTGTGGACGCTTCTTCAGGTCGGAGTCTGGCATTGTACGATCTTTACAGGCGATGGAATAACAAGTCATATTTCTTCAGCATAAAGCATATCCCCCAAAAAAGCTTTCGTCTTGGCGCTTTTGGTGTTACCCATATATGGATGTCTCGATTGACTCCTGAAATCCTCTGATCACCCAAGCTCGCTTTGTTTCAATTCGGCGGCCCTATTTTCAAAAGATCGTTTTCGTCTGAGATCCGCCAGAGATTTTCTTCTTTGTCTTCATTTCGACATGTTCTCAAGCAACCTACCATACCATTACGTATCATCCTACGCTACGGATGTTATCCGATGGGCGACTTGGAAACTTCATGTTTATGGACTTCTCATGGAGTTCCAACCTGAGGAGTTCCTCATACCTTACAAATTGTTCTTCAAATATTCACCTTGAAAGTGAGCATCTGCTCGCTGCTAAGGCATTGTTTCTGATAGTCATTCGCGAGAGTTTACGGGGGGGATGGGTTCAGACCATCATCGTGCGTGCGGTTTGGGCATGGACAGAGTGGTGGCTTATATCGTCATGGTGCAATTTTCTTGGCGGCTACATCCTCCTGCCTTGTGCCTGCATTAGATCAGCTTTGTTATCTAGTCATCCATTCTAATAAATATTGCTCATGAGAATCACTGTCTTCAGGGCGAATGGTTAATTGCTGTTTCTTCTTCGTGCTTAACAATATAGCATTGCTCTCTTCGGCTACACCGTTAGTTGTTATTTAGGGATTCTATATTAGAGAATAGACACTACATGCATTGATTTGATTCTATCTATGGCTGTCTTAACCTGTGAATTTGTCTGCCTTTGATCATCGTTGAAGTGTTCGACGATGGTTGATGTTGGGAAGTGGTTTTGATAGTTGGTCGGTACTTGAGGTGATGTACCCAGCCATATCTTTTATGTGCACTAGTACATTGATGCATAAAACTCGAGGTACTTCCCATATTCTCGCTTACGGGTCACATGACATGTTTTGTTCGTACTTCAGAAATATTTTCTACTTCTCTTTCCGTTCTTCTTTTCTTTCTACCACATACTCGTGAATGGCTTGACACCAGCATCGCCTTCGGGCGCATAATGGAGTCGCTGTTCAGTTTGACTTCGAGGAGCCATCAAATCCCCATGATGTCAATTATCTAGTCAACGGGTCTGAGATCGATTAAGCACCTGCAACCTCGACGTTTTGAGCCCTTCACGGGAGCTCGACGGAGAGACGGGTGTCTTGAGTCACTATATTCCAAATCTTTTCGCAGATGCCGTCGGCTTATGATGCTAAAGACTCACCATGGTGAATACAGTTCTTTTGATAGGATGTAGCTTAGTTTTTATTATTGAATATGACTGGGGATTCTTTTTGGCAGTTCTTTGCAAATCAATATAATGTCTCAATCTGGAGGCGCCAATCATCAATTTTGTGACCACTGGGAGGTGCTGTGCAGATTGTCTGCCGGGATAAACGCGCGATGCGATTAAAACTTTTTTTGGCCGCGCCGCGCTTTTTTTCACTGGCAAACGCGGTTCTGGACGCGTTTAAAAGAAAGTCTGGGGAAAAGGGGTTTCGGGAGGTCTTAGCGGGGGGTGCCGTATATGACGCACGAGGCCAATGATGATCTTATATGGCAATATTCTGTTTCATATCCTACGTTATTCAAACAGCCATCTCTTGACATATCACGTCCTTTTATTTACCGGCATGGCTACGTGACGGAGGACTCGAAAGCCGAGGCGTGAGACGCGATTTTGTCAGCTAATTGGCTTCAGCCTGGTTGCCTTCTCATCTGCCTTCATCTATCTCCATCTACCCCTCATTCCATATATAAGCTATATCATCAGCCAGACATACCTTGCCCACCACCACTCCGTTCGTAGTCCACCATTGACGACCCTCACACTCGCATCCGGCGCATGAATTTCGCGTCCCAGCCCAAAGTTACAGCCTCCTTCCAATCTTGAGACCGTTTCACACACACATCCAAACAAAATCACCCACCACTACACACCATAAGATCCGCGGTTATGGGTCTCCTCAGGATCCCATGCCAGGATGGCCAAGAAGGTTTCGTCCTGGTGCACATCTCCCCGCTCGCTCAAAAGGCTGCTGCGACGCTGGACGTCAAGATCCTGGCTACGGAGGGCAGTGCGCCATTCGCTCTTACCTGTAAGACCACCCACTCTCCGTACTATTCCCCTGCAGATCATCTGCGAAAAAACGATCCCCTGTACTCGAGATTCATGCACTCCCTTCCAGAAGATTACCGCTGACCAGGCTGACGCCCTTAAGTGAAACAGAATCATATCCAGAAACTCAAATCCAAGAAAGCACCCTGTACCGATAGCGAATGGGAGGCTATACTGGAAACTATTCTTCTCCAGCAGGAATCTGACCCTGACAAGGCCGCCGCAGCGGAGGGGATTGAAGTTGAGGCCACAATCGAGGAGGACGTGGCTGTTGAGATCATCTTCAAGAAGTCCACGTCAGGTATCACGGTATGCTCGTCCCCAGCTCCACCATCCCTGAGTATCCCAGGCTGACCCCCCGCCTCTAGCAACGCCTCGGCTCCCTCCGCCTCCCTCACGACGAAGACCAAGAAATCGAACTCTTCGACTGGTGTGGCGCCTCAATAACGCACTCCCACTCCCTCACCGACACCCTAAAATCCGCGCAAGCAGATCTCCTCAAGGAGCAATCGAAGAGCCAGAAACTAGCGGAGCAGCTGGAGGAGCTGCTCAAAGCGAAGGAGGAGAATGAACATAGCCTGCTTGGGAAGTTTGCGCTGCTGCTGAATGAGAAGAAGGCTAAGATTCGGGAGTTGCAGGGGGGAAGAGGGGAGTTGGAGATGCCGAGTAGACATAAGGAGGAGTCGCCTGTAGAGGGGTCGAAGAAGGCGGGGGCGTCGAGGAGGGGGAAGAGGAAGGCCGAGACGGTGGAGCCGGAGGAGGCGGAGGAAATGGATGTTGATGAGGAGGGCAGGGAGGAGCGGGGGACGAGAGATACGAGTGATGACCAGAGTACGGAGGATGAGGATGTTGAGGATGAGGCGCCTGTGGCTGCGAAGAAGGTTGTTAGAGGTGGGAAGGCGGATGCTACGGACCAGGATGGGTCGGCTACGGAGTCGGAGGATGATGGATTGTGATAGAAACTGTGACTTAGTTGTAACTGACTATACTAGATCTAATGAATGATGATTTTGGAACACATGATTTGGTATATAAACGTGGCAGTAAATAGCCTTCGATTTTGTAGCGGCTTGACCCTCGACGATATAGCGTAAGGGCCAGAAACCTTTACAGCCCATATATCATCATATTCATTGATAACTATCTCCCAACTCCAGATTTTACCCCTACCCCCCTACCA
>JPJV01002558.1:0-23425 GCA_000750745.1 Pseudogymnoascus sp. VKM F-4281 (FW-2241)
GTCCTTTGATGGGCGAGGATGGCCGGAGGGGAGACAAGGACGGGTGTGTGTGGATAAAGATGAGGAGGGGGAGGGACAAAAGAGGTCGAGGGACGAGGATAAAGGGGTTGATGCTTGCGGATATTCTTTGTTGTGGGCATGACCGACTCGAGGACGAGTAGACCTGACGACCCAATTCCGAGATGCAGGCAATCTCTGTCTGCTTTTTGGGACTCAGTTTGGGTTGTGAGGGAATGTATGTCGACTAAACAGTGGATTTAGAGAATGAGGGCGAGATAGAATTAGATCAGATATATGGGCACAGATACTATTGGTCTATTTCTTGATTTGACTAATGCTCAGTAGCAAGTGGTGCAGTAACTTGCTTCTATCTATGAACGTGCATATGGCACCTCTGGGGTATATTGCGGCTCAATTTGACTTGGCTTGGAGAATTCTAGATTCTGCCCCTTCTAGGCCTAGTCGGCACGGCGGATGTGCTATTTCTCTGCCATAGTAATGTGAGCGTCTTGATACTGGGCGTCTTGATGCTCGGCGTCTTCATACTGAGCGGCGCGTTGTCGTAGCTGTGAGGCCCCGGTCGGCGACCTCATCACCCGTTGGCTAAACTGTTCAATCCTCAGGCAAGACATCCTTCGGGTCTAACCCGACCTCCTCCCCTACCCTCCTAACAACACCCTTCAATGCCGTACACGCCGGGCTATCTGGATAAGCATCGAAGAAGCTCTCTCCATAGTCACAGCTCATCCCAATCCGTGGATCCAGTGGCACAGATCCAAGGAATGGTATACCCATCTCCTTCGCCAACGAGAGGCCGCCTCCAGTCGTCGCCTGGAAGATTTGACTCTCGTGCGTGCACTTGGGACACACGAACCCTGACATATTCTCCACGAGCCCCAAGACCTTGATGCCTGCTTTACGGCAGAAATCGATCTCCTTGCGCACATCCAGGAGCGCAACCTCCTGCGGCGTGGTGACCACGACCGCGCCATCCACGCCACTCTCCTTGAGAAATGAATTGACGCTGAGATGCTCGTCGGACGTTCCTGGCGGAGTATCCACAAGTAGGAAGTCCATGGGGCCCCACTCGACATCTTTGAGAAATTGCTTGATTAATCCGTTCTTCTTTGCACCGCGCCAGATAACGGCATCGTCGCGGGAAGGAAGCATAAACTGGACAGACATGACGGCAAGGTTGTCGGCGACCCAGACCGGACTCCAGCCAGACGCGCTGACGTGGATGGTCTCGGACTCAACTCCCATCATCTTGGGGATCGAGGGCCCGCAGATGTCTGTGTCCATTATTCCGACTGTCGAGGCAGGGTTGCGCGCGAAGGCGTGGGCTAGGAGGGTGGTGAATGTGGACTTGCCCACGCCACCCTTGCCACTAAGAACGAGGATCTTATGGGATATTGATGCAAGACGCGCCGTTATGAGAGGTATATCGGGATCAGGACCCTTCGGTGCAGAGGCGCAGATGGCTTGGTTAGGACATCCAGCGCAGGAATCTGCGGTTCCGGCTTGTTCGGACTCGGGGCCTACACAGTGTTCTGGCTCTGGGGCGACAAGCTGTGGCGGGGCTTTGAGCGGGTTCTTGATGACATCGAGGGCATCCCCAGTGCTTGGTTCCTCTAACGAGGGTGACATTATGTATGTGATGAGTTGAAATCGCCCAGAATGCGTGTTTGTTGTCGAGATGAAGCTGGTGTAGATGCTGGTGGCGGGGTAGATATATTCTGGGATATATTCTGGAAACTCCTCGGAAATTGATAAGCACGCGGCAGAATAAATTAGATCGAGAGGCGGTCAATCGCGGGAAGTCCAAATAAAGTAAAGCGTAAGGACAGATGGAGCTACGCTCGGATTGGCTGGTCGTGTGGCATTACCCAATTTTCACGTGTCAGAGTTCATGATTGGAGTTGTATTGCGTTTATTATTTACTTTTGATATTCGCCATTTTTTGGGCTTCATATTTCTTTTTATATCTTGAAATATAAATTATAGATTCATTAATCGACTATATATTCTATATATTATGGACGATGGCTGGTGGATAAATAGGTGGATTGCTGTTGAGTTCTGTCTTTGTTGTGTCTCGTCTCAGCGCCCACACGGCGGCTTGAATCACTATGTTATGTCATTTTGCCCTTCCTGACCGCTGCACAGTGACCTTTTCGTTTATTTACTCTCCATCTGCAACAAGGAACAGTTTGCTCTTTCCTTGATAATGCACCATCATAATATACAGTGCATAGATCGGCACCATACAGATGCTGTCGAAGTCATACCACTGCACACATCACACACTGTTACACTGCATACTCCGCACTGCCCTCAGTAGAACGTCTGAATATACCCTCACTCTTCCGATTCCCGGCTATATAAGACAACAACAAGCTCGGAAAACCAACCAAAAAAACCTATATGGAAACCCGCCGATAAGACCACAAAAAGCTTTGGCTTTCGTTAGAACTCTATCGAAGCAACAGCTCAACTCTCCCCGTTAAAAAGTGGGACGGACCCTCTCTTGAGCTTATCCGAGAGCGGCTCAAAGTGTCAACCTACTCTCCCACGGACTTGTGATAACTGCAACGATTTATTTGTGCTTTGTGCTTAGCGAGTTTTCTTTTCCTACCTTTCCATCGTCACAACATGAGCACATCCCACGAGCCGCCCACCAGGGCGGAGGGCCTGAGAGAGAGACATGGACTTTCCGATGTGAAAAATGTCAAAGACGCGCCAAACGTCATTGATGCGGGCGATGCCGCCGCTGTGGAGGAGCTGGAGAAAGAGAAGAAGACGTTTGGGCGGACACCAGACGGAACCAGTAAGTTTTCGTCTTACACCCCAGAGCCTGTTGCATCTCAAGTTGCCGATGCGAATTATTGAGCAAAAAAATGCAAGAACCCGGCTAACTCTTACCCCGCGTAGTCTTCACAGTTCCCCACACGCACGACATGGTCTCGCAGCTCTTGGACCCGCGACAGCCAAAGAACTTGTCCGATGTGGCTGTTTTGGCCGTCATGGCCGGTCACATCCTGCTTCTCTACGTCCTTCCACGATTTCTCCGGGTCCCTCTTTTTGCTATCGTATTTCTGTTCTGGAGAGCCTGCTACAATGTGGGAATTGGCTACCTACTTCGTGTGCAGTCCAACCACAGACAGATGGAGACTTGGGCGAAGCAATGGAAGCTCTTCGAGAATCCAGCGTCGGGAAAGAACCCAAGACCTTGGCTGTATGATCTTCTGAAGCGCGAGCTGGAGGCAAAGATCCCGGAAGATTACAGTTTTGAGAAGGCGCCGATCGAGTATAACACCTGGCTTGTCTTCCGACGTGTCGTAGATCTCATTCTCATGTGCGATTTCTCTACTTACTGCCTATTCGCGATTGCATGTGGAAGCCAACCTGTGAATGAGAGCTATCTGATGTTTGCGACTCGCTGGGGCACTGGCCTTATCCTCTTCGGTTTTAATGTTTGGGTCAAGCTTGACGCCCATCGTGTTGTCAAAGATTATGCATGGTACTGGGGTGACTTTTTCTACCTTGTCGACCAAGAATTGACATTCGACGGTGTCTTTGAGATGGCTCCTCATCCCATGTACTCCGTCGGATACGCTGGATACTACGGTATCTCTATGATGGCATCCAGCTACTCGGTGCTTTTCATCTCCATTATTGCACACGCCGCCCAATTCGCATTCCTTGTCTTGGTTGAGAACCCTCATATCGAGAAGACGTACAACCCCCCCGCGCCAAGAACTAGAAGGGATACGAACCCTACCCATGCCGAAGTTGAGGAAGCAAGCCACGAAGCAGCTGTTGTTGAAGGAGTGCCCGAGGAACCTGTCTTGGAACCCATCAGACCAAGGTCCCCAGTGACACCTACCCTACCTTCCAACCTCCACAATGTCATGGGATTTGACAATATCGACCCTTATCGAATCACGGATGTGTCTGTACTTCTCCTGGTAATGTACACCGCGCTGTTAACCTTCTTCACGCCTAGCACCCTCATTTGGCAGGCACTATTTGTTCTCCATGCTACCGCGTGGCGATTGTGGTACAGCGTTGGATTGGGAATAATCTTAGACCAACAATCCAACATGAAACTGTGGACTCGCCACTTTGTCAAGTACGGCGAGAGCGCAGAGGAGGCATGGCGTCAATGGAAGGGCATGTACCACCTCAGCATGTCAATGGCTTGGATCAGCTTCGTTGCAGCAGCATGGAAATCGTATTCATCTCCGCCAGACTGGGATTACGGACTAGTCCTGCTAAGACATGTGGTTGGATTCGCCCTTGTGGCTCTGCAGCTCTGGACTGCTGTCAGCATCTACGAGTCTCTCAGCGAGTTTGGATGGTTCTATGGCGACTTTTTCTTCGACCACGCACCAAAGCTGACATACAGCGGCATCTACAGATATCTGAACAACCCAGAGCGTATCATCGGACTCGCTGGTGTGTGGGGAGCAGTATTTATTACGAATAGCAAGGCCGTGTTCTTTCTGGCCTTACTTAGCCATATGCTCGCTCTCGGCTTCATCCAATTCGTTGAGAAGCCTCACATGCAGAAACTCTACGGACAGAGCCTCCGCAAAGAGGCAGGCTTAACAAAGACATTCCGCAATTCCCTGCCGCCACACTTCAAGTCATGGCATGGTAGTGTCGACAAGGTTCTGGGGGATACTGGTAACTTTGTTGAGGATTTCCTCGATGCTGCTCGCCCCAAGCTCGCGACTGGTGTTTCCACCTTCGTCCGCGACACCACGGCGCTCTTCCAGCAGTACCCTGCACGACTGACCATCACTCGCCTGGCACCCGACCTTGCAGGCTACAACCCCAAGGACTACTCTATCAATATCGAAGACTCCTCGATCACCACAAGCAGCCCATACAAATCCCGAACTTTTGACTACGGTGCCCCCATCCGTGTGAAGTGGACGGCCCCTGCCAACCACAGCCACAAGGACTGGATCGGTCTCTACATGGTCGCTGACAACGCCTCGCGCGACGTTACCCGCATTGGCTCCGTTGGGCGCTGGATCCCCACCTCGCGTGACGAGTACGACTCCTCCATCGCAGACACCGGCATCCTGTCGTCGGACAAGCCATACTCCGGTGGCGACGGCGACAGCAGCCTCGTGCAGGGTGAGATGGTCTTCGGTGGCGACAAACTCTTCTGGACGCACGGCGTCTTCGAGTTCCGATACCACCACGACGGCAAGCACAATGTCATGGCCATCTCGCGGCCCTTCACGGTGCGCCTCGAGCGCTTCGACGAAGATGACACGACAGGCCCCGTGAGCGTGGCAATCGAGGAGGCGCTGCTCCCTGTCGTGCGCAACTGCTTCGATCGCGACCCGGAGGTGGCGCCAGATGGCGTCGAGGATGGATTTGGGGAGCTGGTGGAGCGCGAGGGCAAGTATGCGCGCCGCGTGGTGTTTGCGGTTAAGGAGGTGTTTGGGGTGGAGTTTGCGCCGGGGGTGGTGCTGGCGGATGGAAACGTGAGGAATCTGGCATGGAGAATTTGTAATGCGCGGAAGGTGCTGGTGAGTTTGATTGACCCTTAATCTTGTTCCAGTTTGTTGGGATGAAGCTAATGACTTGTAGGCGCCATATAGCATGTCGAGTGGGAAGGGGACGACAACACCGACTGGAGCTTGAGTGGAGTTGGTTGGCTGAGTTGCCCAGACTATGTTGATTAGTTGTTGTGGGAGGCATTTTGCTCGTTGCTCTTTGTTGTGGAGGTGGAAGGAGGTTGTTCGAAGCCTATCGTAAATAGGACACATTATACCAGTAACGTATATAGCATAGCACTATAAGAATCATGAACAGAGCATGTTTAGCCGCCTGTTGACTGATGTAAATTAAATACCCTGGATTGGAGGCCACACTTTACAGAGTGATTTTGAGCCCACGTTGTTGAGCGCACGAAGAAAACCCCAATGTAAGGACAGGAGACTGTAATGTAGTATCAAAAAATCTTGATTATGTGCCAGTGCATTTATCTACCGAGAGTGGAACTCTATCTATACCTCTATCTCTATCTCTATACATCTAACATTTACCTTTTTCCCAATTCTACATGTCAGCAATTAACGAGGAGAGTGTCTAGCCCAGAAACACCAATACGCCCCCCTCCCATAAAAGTCATCTACAACACCCGTATCCTACAGCTCCTGCCTGTCCAATCTACGCAGCCCCAAACACCTCCGAGTGAATCCTGCCCGGCTCCACGCCCAATCTCATTAAGTCCGCCTTCTGCTTATCCATAAAAGGCACCGGTCCACAAATATAATAATCTGCGCCCTCCATCAGCTCCTCCGTCTTCGCAAACTCCACTCGGCCCTCAAAGTCATAATCCACGCCCTTCAAATCCCCCTCCCCAACATGATCATAATACACCGCCTTCGACACATTTTCATTCTTCGCCATGACCGAAGCCAGCTCATCCCGCATAGCATGCGCCTCACGGTTCCTCGCCGCATGCACAAAACGCACCTTTCGCTCCGACGGTACCGAAGCGATAGTCTGCAACATCGACAACATCGGCGTCAGGCCCACGCCGCCGCTAAGCAGGACTACCGGCGTAGTCGCCTCCGTATCGAGAGTGAAATCACCATACGGCATGCTCAGATCCAGCACTGCGCCCTCGGGCGTCCCATCATGCAGCAAGCTCGAGATCTGTCCCGCGGGCTTAGCAACACCTGACCCCTCTCGCTTGACGGAGATGCGGAAACGGGAGGATCCGGGGGGTGCAGACAGGGAGTACTGGCGCGGCTGGAAGACGTTCAGGCCCGGTACAAAGCAGCGGATTGTAACGAATTGGCCCGACCTGAAGGGGGGGAGCGGAAGACCGTCTTGGGGCGCGAGGTAGAAGGAGGTGATTTCGTCACTCTCAGGGGTTTTCTGCTGGAGTACGAATGAGCGCCAGCCGTTCCAGCCACCTGGGGTGGCGGCGGCGGCGTCGTAGAGACCTTTCTCGAACCCGATGAAGATGGCGGCCAGTTGGGCGTATGCGGCAGTCCAGGCCTCCATTACGGTTGCGTTGACGCCATCGCCGAGGACCTCCTTGATGGAGGCCAGGAGATGCTCGCCGACGATGGGGTAGTGCTCCGGGGCGACGCCTAGGCCGGCGTGCTTGTGTCCAATGCGCGAGACGGTTGAGGTAAGCTTGTCCAATTCGTCGATGTGAACAGCGTAACCCCAGACCGCGCGGGCGAGCGCGGATTGCTGCTCACCTGTCTCTTGGTGTACGGCGTTGAAGACGTTGCGGAGTTCTGGGTTGGCGGCCAGGATGCGCTTGTAGAAGTGAGTCGTAATTGCCGTGCCATGCTGCTCCAGGACCGGGGCGGTGGACTTGACAATGGCGGTTTGCTCGGCGGTTAGAGCAGGGGGAGCTTGGGTGTGGAGGGGGGATGCATGGCGGGCCGGAGCTGGGGTGGAAACGGTGGTTCGAAGAAGCATGGTGAGATTTCGCGGGATGCGCCTATAAATGTCTTAGTTGTCTGGAGGTACAGGGTATCAGGGATGCTGATTTGAAGTCTGGGACTCTGAAGCTTGAGGAGAGAATTGGTTTGGAGACTCACATTGAGGGGCGTCCGAAGGATGTTAAATACATTTCTGCTGTGAGTTGTTTGCAAAGAGAATATGGTTGGAGATAGTTAGGATAGAGAGAAGAAAACACAGAGAACAGAGAGTGAAACAAGACAAAAACAGAAAAAAACCGAAATAGTAGAGACGTACAGGCCGAGGAAAACTTCTCCGCGGGGAATTGACTTTTGGCTGGGGGTATATGAGTGATAAGATACAGAAAAAGATTAGGGAGATAGAAAGAGTGGTAGGGGGGTTAGCAGGGTGGCGATAGTGGAGATAAGCAAAATTCAACGTACGATGTTCAATATTCGCCATGCGGTAAGCCGAGCCAACCCATATAATCTATATAATTAATCTATAAATTCTGTATATTCCGCTATTCCGCTATTCCGCTATTCTTATTTATTATTTATTATTTCTTAAAACCAACATGGAAATACCCATACCATTTCTCATTCTGGCATTTTGTTGGAGGCTGGTGGCGTGGATATTAGAGATAAGGCCATGCTGTGTTACAGTCTATGATGATCGTTTCACTCTCAAATACGCCTGCTTGCTGGCTGCGAAATCATATTCAGTAGTTTGACATAGAACAGATCAGGCTTTCAATTATCACGATGTAACTGTTGGTTTTACCAAGTAGGGAATGCCGTGATAAGGCAGAGTGAACAGCTGAGTTGGGTTGAATTGGGCTGTGAAAACTGATTCTCAATCGAGTCGAGATCCGCAGTCCCAAATGATAACTCACATCTCATGCTGTATATTGTTAAGAGAGTATATGGTCACGCTATCTAAACAGTCCTCGATTGGTTCATCCGGTCCTTCCGCCGGTCCCTTATAATCTGTATGAACCCGAGCACCCATTGCTGTTACTATCGTTGCGGTTCAAGACCGGTGAGGTTATCTGTTGGTCTGCAGTCGTGAGATATGAGGTGCAGGAACGTCAGAAAGAACGCCTGTCACGAGTTTAGGAGGGCGTGGGCAAGCTGGTGATCTAATACCACAGATTAATTCACAGATGGCCGACAAGTAAACGCTTCAATGCCTCAGTTGACCACTTTTCCTTCAAAAAGCTGTCAATATATGGTTAACATATTGTCTCGTAGTGCCTATTCTAGCTCCTGGTGTGCTCATATAATCATAGCTCGTTTTATCATCCCATCTATTCCTAACTCCCCTAATCCCTTCTCAACCTATTAACCTCTTTCTCTCTCCTCTCCCTCGCCGCCCTCGCCAGCAGCATATAATCATCCTTCCCAACAGCCTCCCTAAACACCTCCCTCATCCTTCGCGAATGCATCCCACAACTCCCAACCGGCACCTCCCTCCCCAGCGTAAACATGGCTGCAATAGCCCGCCTCCGCTCCACCTCCGGCCGCACAGTCTCCTCAAAACACGCAGCGCACACCGAGAGCTCAGGCAGCTGCGCAATTGAATACCACCGCGAATCAAACACTTCCTTGTCCCCCCTGCACGGCGGCGTAGCAACAAAGCGCTTCGCCAACGTCACAAAGGGGCGTGGGTCCAGTGCGCGTCCGGACGCACTAGACCGGTCAGCGAGCAGCTCCAGTGCGTCAAAGTAGTGCAGGAAGCGTGGGCTATCGAAGCGCAAATCGCATGTGCGTTTCAGAGCTGGTGCGCCCTCGGGGAGGGTGGGCATGAAGAGGCCACGGGTAGTGGGGAGGAGGGCCTCGACGACCTGCGCACACGCGTGGCAGACGTTAAAGTTGTGGACGAGGCGCCCCGAGTCGGGATCGCGAACGGAATGCCATTTGCGGGCTGCTTCGTGGCCGCCGAGGCAGGGAGGTGTCGTGGCAGAAATGTGAGCGATTTGGTGGAGGAGGGCGAGGTCGCTGGCGCGGTTCTTTTTGAGGAGGAGCCAGGCGATGCGGTACCAGGGCTGAGTACCGAAGTCGCAGCTTACCTCGTCTTCGAGGGATCGGAAGGGGGCGGGGACGAAGAAGGTTTGGAAGGGGGTTTGTTCGATGGCGGACTGGTAGCAAGAGGGGCAGATGTTGAAGCCGCGGCATTTGGGGAGCGTGAGCCAGTCGACTTTGCCGCGGAGAGGGGATGTGCGAGGACATGGTAGGAGGGGAGCAGCCTTTCCATCACCAATGTCCTCCGAGAACCGGCGGACATAGCCCATGTTTGGGACCTCGAGATGAGGAGGCATGGCTGGGGGTTGGAAGGCAGGCGGCTGCCAATAATCCTTCTTCGTGGAAGGCGTGCCAGATGTGTAACTGCCTTGGTCGTAAGGGCTGGGGAAATCCACGTCGCCACGCCCCCGCCCATTCATCGGGATAGGCATTGGCAGCGAAGCATTCGGTTCTTTGGATAATGGGTCGATGTCGACAGGGCTTGGGTCCCGTTGTCTACTTGATGCGTTATACGGCGTTTGTGGGTTTGCATCACATGCAGAAAACGGGGAGACAGGCTGAGATTCCGCTGCATTCTCAAATACAGATGGGAATGTGTCCTTTCTCTGCTTTCCTAACAGCCCTGCAGCGATACCAGCTGCTGCAAGCGGGCCTGCCGCACCTGTTCGTGGACTGGGAAGTGGCATGGAGTACGTTTTCTTCGGAGTACCAAAATCAACATTTGATTGGTTGGAACCGGTTCGGTAATGTCGTGCTGTCTTGACTTCGGGGTAGAGACTGTCCCTGTGAGATGCGTGGCGATGGTGGCGCCGGCGTCGCCTGTCGGAGTTTGACGAGTCGCTACCATCGAGATCGCTGTTGATGTATTCTTTCCTGGTCGATTGTGTTGAGGACTGCCGTGAGTGGCGATGATCAGAGCTGTCATGGCGATTGAGCCGCGAACTTGGTTGTTCTGGGCGGCGCGAGCTACTATCATCGCCCAACTGCTGAGGCCGAGGTGGTCTTTCTGCTGGATCTTCTCTGGATCTCACTCTGCTGTCCACACTCCCACCTCTCTTACCATGGCCTGCCATAGGCGGCTGCAACGGTCCACTAAAGGTTGGCCTCCTCTCTGTGATCGGTGAGCTTGGCTTCGGGGACGAGCCCCCATATTTTCTCGGTAATGAGTGAGCAGCGATGTCAAAGTGGCCTCCATTTCCCGCAGACGATTCAGGAGATAAGAATGCACTCGCTGACGGACTTCTAATCGTGCGGCCAGGTTCATCATGCCTCGAATTACAACCGTATGCTGAAGTTGAACGGCGGAATGGTGGGGGTTGAGGCCTGAGATCCGTGGTCAGAGCAGGCAGGTCCTGCCGACTTCTCCTCCGGGCCATCGGCGGGGGGGAATCTCGACTCTCTTTCCGGTGTCTTGGTTTCGCCTCTTCTGGAGGAGAATCCCGACTCTCTTTCCGGTGCCTCGGTCTCACTTGTTCTGGCACGACAGGTCTGATAGGTATTTCTTTGGGTTTCCCTGCAGTGTCCTCCTCTACCGGGGAGTGAGTGTCCGAGTTAGGTACAAGCACAAAACGTCGCTCGCCGCTGTCGTCTTCTCGGCATGGTGGTTCCGGTCTGGAAGTCTCGTCCTTCATAGAATCGGACGCAGAGAGCTCAGAGTCGTAAAGGATAGGTAGCTGATCAATGAGACCTTTGGAAGGCGGCTCGTACAAAGCCGCGGCGTATGCACCCCCAAACTCCCTCTTTAGCGAGTCTTTCTCATCCTCAACTTGTGGTTTCGGTGGCCAGCCCTTTCTGGGCTGCTGCCGGGGTCTCGAGGGTTGAGCGGTATCGTAGATAGCGGATGCCCCGAGGTTGACAGGCAGCGACTCCGAGATGGGTGGCCTGTACTGGTGAGCTTGGCTCAGTGGATATGGCATAATAAACTTACGGAGATGGAGCCGTTTGCCTGCTTCTCGTCGTCTTGAAGAAGCCATTTAAGAGCAAGTCGTCGGCATCCAAGGTCGATCTTGGTGGGGGTCCCATGTTGCCCGCGTCGATAAGCTCAACGCCGTCGCTATGATAACAAGTAGAAAGCAAAAATCAGGTCGTATAGTTAAGTCATTGAAAATGATTCAGTGTATTGCGCAAAGTTCTAGATTTTGCGCCGTGGCCGCAGAGTGTTGAGTTCTAGGTGGGACCTCTCTATATGCATGATGATGCATGCATGCCCTTGTTTGGTGGACAAGGCCGTGAGGCTGAGCGTTACATGCAGTAAGCTCAGCGCAACGAAGCCAGTCTACAAGAGATCAGGGAACGGCAGCGATACGCCTGATGTAGGCTCTTTTTCTTCCTAGCTGCTCGATGTGCCATAATCGCCTGTGAAGCCGCCTTTTGAGGTCATATTTAAGAGTTGCCGCCGTCTGTTTCCCCCGACAAATGACTAGATTTGGTGTTCCGCAGGTGGTGGCGTCAACTGGGCAATGTTGTAACTGGTCTTTTAGGACAGGAGTCCACTGGACTGTACGACTTGATGCGCTGCGAGGCTACCATGACAGTGAAGGATGAAGTGGCGCATAAGCACTTCTGCGGGGGCCGAGACCAACAACGAATGGATGGCTATCAGTGCCTGGACGCGACGATCGTCACCAACTTCTCTTGCCACCCATATTCCGCCTTTCACTGTGTTTTACACATTCGCCGGGCGGTTTTACAATAGCTGCAAAGTATAATTATTAATTATTATGCCTCATTTCTATTTCCCAATTCCCAAACGCCTCCTTCGCTATCCCAACATCCCGTAAAGCCATGATGCCGTCTGAGTAGCCATACATCCTCCTGCACTGTAGTCCCCGCCCTTACATCAGGTACTGTTCGATATCCTTATCCTCCTCATCATCGTACGCCTCCGTCTCGGCCCTCAACTTCTCATCAGCCTCGATAATCCGCTTGATCATCGCCCGTTGGCGCTTCCTCGCCTTCTTCCCCCAATTCGCACCGGTCGTCTCGGCCGCCACTTTAACTTCGCCCGTGTCATCCTCGCTCCCGCTGTCCTCGAGCACCTGGGCCTGTCCTCGTAGGGAGTTGGCGCTGATCGCTGCTTTGGGCCCGGTGGCTGCGACGGCCACCTCGTCGGCGTCGATTTCCTTGTCGTGCTGCGCGGATTGTAGTTTGGCGGCCCATTTGCTTAGGTACGGGCGTAGGAGAAGGTAGGCGCCTACGATGGTGACGATGCGGATCCATTCCTTGAGGGACATGGATGCATAGTGTTCGGCATTGTGCTTGAGGTTGTCGAAGCCTTGGACTATGTAGCCAATGGCCGTGTCTATCAGGTTGTTGAGTTCCGCCATCTTTAAATGCTGCGCTCCGTGGAGCTTAAGAGGGTTGATTGACTTGAGTTATAAGATTTCGGCGAAACTGCTTCTCCGATGTATCCGTAACGTACAAATTATAGTTGGACGAGCCAAACTCCGATGATACTCCGACAAAATAAATTAAGCGAGTAAAGTCCGACGAAAGCCGCCTTCCTCGGTGCAGTGCACTCCTTATATCGTTGCACATCCAACGACGATGGACTCAAAGATAATGGACGTGAAGATGAAGGACGAGAAATCTTCGCAGATGGCTCCTCCCAACGTGGAATGGAACACCAAGAACCTAATTCCACGGCTGGCCACCGATGCTACGGCGGCAATAGCATCCGCCGTCACAGTTGCACCTCTCATTACCATCATTGATAAGTACGTATATCAGCTTCCTCCAGGTGTAACCTCCAGCCGCCTAACGTCAAAGGCTACGAAGCTACCGTGCCTGCCATTACCCCAAGGATCAATGGCATGCTGTTTTCCTGAGCCCCATCTGAGCCCTTCTAAAACCATGACCATTCCTACCCCTACTTGTCCGATCGAGGACTTTCACTGACTCATTGCCCGACAGATCGATTATGGAAAATGCGTCAGGCCGCGCTACGATTAAAGAATCCCTCAGAGCATCCTTCCGCTCCCTGATCCTGTCTCCGAAGTCGATGTTCTTCTCGAAACCCTTTGGCCTAATATGTATGCTCTACGGCGGCACCTACCTAACAGCAAATACCCTCGACACCATCACATCCACCGTGACCGCAAAAGATGCGACGCTCGTAACATCTGGCCCCTTAAAATTTGCCGCCTCCTCCACGGCCAACATCGGCCTCTGCCTCATTAAAGACCGCAAGTTCGCACAGCTCTTCGGCCCGAGTGGACCCCCACGCCCAGTCCCAATGCCCACCATGATACTCTTCGCCATGCGCGACTGCATGACCATCTTCGCGTCGTTTAACATACCGCCCCTAATAGGCCCATCAATGTCGAAACACATGGGCGAGCTAGAGGAGACGATCAGCGCGCAGACGATCGCGCAGTTTGCGGCGCCGGCGGCGATCCAGCTGGTCAGCACTCCAATGCATTTGCTCGGCCTCGACCTATATAACCGACCGCATGGCGAGGGGTGGAGGAGTAGGGCCTCGATCATCTGGAAAAATTGGGGCGTCAGTGCTGCAGCGCGTGTGTGCCGGATTGTGCCAGCGTTTGGAGTCGGGGGAGTGATCAATAAGAATGTGCGGAGTAAAGGGATGGAGATGTGGGCGTGATAACGAGACCATTGGGTACTTGAAATGTTTGGCGAGGCGTTGAGGGCGTTCGGGACGACTTCAGTAAGTGTGTATGATTATTAATGAGCGATTTGGTGCAGCATAGGCATAGATGGAGTTCGCATAGAGCATATAATATAGCGTAGCATATGGCGTTGTAGAGGCTGGCTTGGTATGGAAGAAGGGGCATTGGATAAGGTCTCCAGCAGGATGCGGGGACAATGAATGAGATGGAAATGGAAATTGGAATATTTATCACTTCCCTCTACTATAAAACCTCTGCATTTCTCAATGAGTGAGGCTTCGCGTGCCTTACATCGAGGGTTGGCAATCCACTGCGTCGCCGGGGCAATCTCTGTGGGAGAAGGTAGAGGCGCTGTAGCAAGAGCTATAAGTGTGTCTGCGTTTACACGTTTGAATATCTGCAGTTTTCCACCAAAGTATACCAGTATTTATCAATTCCTTGCAATGTATGGATTCAGATACTTTTGTTGATCCGCACCAGGGTCCCACCAGGGTAGGTGGAAAGGCTGGAAATTATGGTTGAGGATTTACAGCCTTGTGTCCTATATCGGCGCCGCGAGGCTGAGCACATTTTTGGGCTTGCGGCCGAGACGCGCTAGAAATTGCACTTAACGCGTCGCGGGGTCCGTCTTGAGCCGCCCCTCCAATGCATCAAGGACAAAATAATAAAAGCTGATATTAAGCATCGAAATTCCCCGTTTGACCAGGCAGGACTAAGAGAATTAAAATTCTGATAAAGAAGCATAGTTGGGGTCCTAATCGCGAAAAACACATTAAATAATGGCGACCGCAGCGGTAGAGGCAATGCCACAGATAGACGTGGCGAAGATGGATGGGAGTGATAAGGCGATGGCAATAGACAACACGCTGGCGCACCACGCTGCAACTATAAACGACGTCTCTAACCCAGTTGAACACCCAGTGGACCCGAATCATGAGGAGTACCAATATCTCAAGCTTATCCGCGACATTCTCGACAATGGCGAGCATAGGCCTGACAGGTATGCCCCTCCTCACTTTTTACTCTAGGAGTACTCTAACGCATCCCCAGGACCGGCACAGGCACCCTCTCTATCTTCGCCCCTACTCCGCTAAAATTTACCCTCACCTCCTCCAACGGCTCCCCCATTCTCCCTCTCCTCACAACCAAGCGTGTCTTCCTCCGGGCCGTCCTCGCCGAGCTTCTCTGGTTCATCAGCGGCTCTACCTCCTCCCTCCCGCTCTCTGAAGCGGGCATTAAGATCTGGGACGGCAACGGCTCGCGCGCCTACCTTGACAGCATCGGACTCACGGACCGTGCGGAGGGTGACCTGGGGCCCGTCTACGGATTCCAGTGGCGGCACTTCGGCGCCAAGTACGTGGATGCCGAGACGGACTACGCGGGACAGGGCGTGGATCAGTTAGCGGAGGTTATTCGCAAGCTGCGCGACACGCCATATGATCGTCGCATTATTCTGAGTGCGTGGAACCCTGCGGATTTGAAGATCATGGCGCTACCGCCATGTCATATGTTTGCGCAGTTCTACGTCAGTTATCCGCGCGCGAAGAAGGGTGAGGACGATGGGGAGAAGAAGAAGGGGCATTTGCACTGTCAGCTGTATCAGCGCAGTTGCGATATGGGCCTAGGCGTGCCGTTTAATATTGCGAGTTATGCACTGCTGACACATATGTTGGCGCATGTGTGTGATCTCGTGCCGGGGACGTTTACACATACGATGGGGGATGCCCATGTGTATCTTGATCATGTGGAGGCGCTGGAAGTGCAGCTGCAGAGGGATCCGAGGGAGTTTCCGGGGTTGGAGATTAAGCGCGAAAAGGGAGGGGAGGTGGATGGGTGGGCACCGGAGGACTTCGAGGTCGTGGGGTATAAGCCACACAAGGGGATTGCGATGAAGATGAGCGTTTAATGATGGGATGACGGAGTTGGTTTGGGAACGGTGGGGTATGGAAAGTTGCTGTTTTAAGACGAAGGAGTGTAGGCCCGAAGCTAAGTGGGATGTAACAAATATGAGAACGCCCCTCGCGGATCTCGCATACAACCATGTCATAATTTCGAGTAGAATAGACCTACAAATTGTAATTCAAAATGCAATAGTTACATTGAGGTTTAAGAAATATGCTAGTTCCACTTATAGATTATCATATGTTGTTGTTTTTCTTCTCGTATTTCACTTCTCTCAATCTGAGTCTCTCAGCCACCCACTGCGAATCTTGCATATAACTATCGAGTATAGGGTAATAGAGTCCTATAATTGTAGCATTGTTTGTAGTATTGACATATCCTACGGTTCGAAGAATATAATAATCAAATTCGTAGGCTATCCTGTCCTGTTGTTGTTGTTTTGTTCTGGGTTTCTTTTATTGTTTCGTATTTCGCCATTTCACATCCCCTCCTTCTAAGGGAGCCTTATAATGCCCCGCTTCTATACAAAGGGCGAGAGAAACAAATCCTCTTTCATCCAGTCAACAACATTTTACCATCGTGAACCGGCACGGGCAACGATACAGACAACAATACCTTCCCTCCTCTTGCCAAAAGCAGCATCACCAACACTGATCTCAAACACCAAACCAACCGTTCTCAAACAAGCCTTCAAGAGAATGAGGCTCAATGGTAGAGACAATATAATCATTGGGGTTTTCTTTCTCATCGGTGCCATTGCGCTGATATACTGGTGGTGCCATCATTTCTTCAGAGCTACGGTATGTGTTACTGCACTCCACTCCTGAACCCTTGCTATCCCTCACACGAAACAAACTTCATGTGTTTAAGATCTAACTCTTACTAGGTCAACAAGTTGTATGCCTCTCTTTTCCTGTCGTATGTGGTTGATGCTGACTTTATAGGTGGGCTGCCGTGCGCCAGCAAGACGGTGCTACTGATATGGGCACACACAACCCGAGCAATGTGGGCTACAGAAGACGTCGGACCGATGGAGTCGTCTAGAAACCAGAAACTCCCGGCAAGAAATGGAGGAAGATTAGGATGGAGGAAAACTGATAAGGGGTGGAATTAATAGGAATGCGTCCATGAAGCTTCTGCTAAAGGCGTATAAACTGGTAACCCATGTCTCATTTCCCTTTGCCGTGGCTCTAATAGTGGTGACCGTGAACCTGGCTTCCATCTCCTTTCTGGACTTCATAATCTGAGTGCCATCATGCCCTCCTTCCGATTTTATTCTCAAAGTCGTCCCTCCGAAATACCACTATCACAGTCTCCGATTGTTCATGGGGTATCGGATCAACTCCATTTTCTCAATCGATCCATCCACCACACCAAGCCAAGAATAATCCTCCTAGGGCCCTCCTGTACGTCCAGGTATTAATAGTCCGACCTCCTCGACATATATTCCAGAGAGTAAGCCACTCTCATATAATCGCCACTTGCGCATGGCCGTTCCATCACCACCAAGGCTCCCATCCTCTTTCTGGACTACATAATTTGAGCGCCATCATGTATTCGTTCCGACTCCATCCCCGAAGTCGTATCCCCGAAATAGTCAGTATATTTACGTGAAATTCAATCAATCAAGTTAAACGAAGTTCCTGTCATCCGTTGGAGGGATATGAGACGTTTAACGAAGGAGTGCATACAAAAATTACACTGGTAACAATTGGGAGGCGCGAGGCTATATAAGAAAATATGTTTTTACCATTTAATTACTTCCCTGGCTTGATCTGCATTTGAATCTGGCTTTTTGTATGTATATCGGCATTGTTTGATGTAGCTGCATCTACTTTTCTGTAAGTGGTATGGATTTTACTTTTGTCCGTTGGCTTACTGGCTTTGTGGGTTATATTGGCAGCAGATGGAGACGGGAGATCTGTAGGTGTTTTGGCCCCCTTACAACGGGTCACATCATTTTGGCACACTGAAATACGCCATTGTGTTACATGTGCTACACATTGTGACAAGCGATATGTTGATTGGGACGAGGCTATGGTTTCGGGCCGGGTGAAACACCTGATATGTCATATGTTATATGTAACATGCTTTTGTGATTAGGAAACGATGTGATGAAGGTACAGGCAAGAACAAGGTAAGGGGCTGGATTCGGTTTATTTGATAGCCAGCGGGTATTGAACCTCAATTTCATTTTGCAACATTCATGTGAGGACGGCACAGCATGAGTTTCATGTAGATCCATTCTTAAGTGAATATCCACAGCACTCGATGCGAATAACCGTTCATGGTATCACACCAACCTCGCTGCTCCGTGCCAGCCCGTTAAGAGTATCATCCACCAGCAAATTCTCCCAGAACGTGACTCCCTCTATGCTCTCAGCCCTACATAGTGCTCCTCGCTCCTCTGCCATCTCTAGTTCTTCCACTGCCACGCCAATGCTCCACCCGAATTGTACTGCGACGTCCCGTGCCGAGATACCGACTCCAAACGTGCGCCAGTCCCATGCAACATCTTTCTCGGGCGGTATAGTGTGCTGTCCGAGCATCCATGTAAGGAGTGCTTTAATGGTCTTCTCGTCTGTCCTATCCGTGCCCTGTACGACAAGCACACCGCTCTTGAACTCGCGAAGTCGCACAGGCATCTTCAGGCTCTCCCAGAGCCGAGCAGCCCGCTCAAGGTCGCGGGGCGAAACTAACTCGATGCCATTTCGTGCGCGGTTGAATAGTGCCCATAGGTCAACGAGGCTAATGATGCCGCCAGATTTTCGGAGGACACCAGTGGCGTCGTCAGTGAGGAACTCGGCAAGGTTGCGCGAGAGCTCGCTCAGGTACAGAGTCTCAGAGCTGCCACCGCTGCCAAGCATGTCTTTCGTAGTCACAAGGCCGAGGGCAGTTGCAGATTGAGCGAGAAGTGTACTCTCCTCAGAAGAGCCGCCTTCGTTGCCGCTATTGGTCTGTCGGGCGAACGTTTCGGCGAGGGCGACTATCTCCTTTGCCGATGCCATGAGGGCTTCGAGGTCTTCAAAAGCGTTTCCGATTACCACCTCATTATTCCTGCGCATATCTAAACGCCGCTGTTCGAGGCCCGCAATTCCAACTGTTTTTATTCTATCGGCAGGCAAAGGTTCGCCTGACGGACTCGGTTTTGGCACGGGCGGTGCACCATGAAGAAGCCACTTCCGCTGGATCATTGCTCCTTTCAGACGCTCATGGAATATCTTCTCTCCGCCAGCTCGGAATGAGATTTTAATATTATCTGGGGCTCTAACCCCGGATGCACTGAAACCTTGAAGGGTCGGGCCTGGTGATTCTGGTCGGAACTCTTCTGGCCCCCTGAATCCTTTCGGGATATCGTTAGATATCAGCGGCGCGCCACAGAGTTCACATGAGAGCAATGACGGGTGATTGAGGAATGTGCACCTGGGGCACTGAAATGAAGTCGTCTCACTGCTACTCTCAACCGATCCCTGAGGAAGATGCCCCTGGTCTGGCAGACGCGTCTCCGAAAGTGGTCGTTCGCCATCATTTCGACTTCGTATTGGCATCGGGGTACGCAAAGTATTCGTAGAAGCTGCTGGTCGATTTGTAGCGCTTGCTATGGCGGCTTTAAGCACATGAGCTAAAGGTGGCTTTATGCCACAGGCTAAGCATGGCGGTAGCGGTGTGTGTATTGTGGCCGTAGAAGGATCGAAGTTTGAGGGCACAGGGTTTGAAAATGTGCAAATGGGGCAAATCCAAGTGGCATTGCTTGCTGTTGTTGGTTCAGTGGGTGGTAGGTGAAAAGGGCTATCTGTCCGGGTTGCTGGTGTTGACGTAGCGCTTCGCGAGGGCGAGCTCAGAGCAGTGACCCTGTTCTGGGTAGATATCCTTTTGGAAGGTTTAGGAACGAGGGTGATCTTTGGTGAAGATTTTAGAAAGCCTGCCTGTTCAAGAAGTCAGCCGCTGCTTGGGAGCTTTCACAGTGAATTACGCGGCCTACATAGAATTCAAACCGCTCAACCTCCTTCAAGTCTATTCCTACGGAGTTCTTTCGCGGCTCTTCATTGTCCACATAATAAACCCGATGGGACGTCAAGTAGACATGTCCATCCTGGTGATTCGGTATTTTATACTTCCTGAAACAGAGAATAAGTGTCCATGGTATGAAAGGTTAGGGGGCGCATTTGGTTCATGTTTACCCCTCATAGAGCCCAACACTGTCCTGCACAAATAGAAGAACTTCGTCTGGAAGTAAAGATGGCCTCAACGCAGTAGTGAGGTCAATCTGCTTGAGGGACATTCGGGAGATCCATGTGCTAGTGGATTTGTGTGAGGAAGCGTGAAAGGTGAAGGGGCAGGCAACTGGGGGAAGACACCGATGATGGCATCCTTATCGGCCGTATTGCCCTGAACCCACGATAAGAAACCCGAAGTTCACCCCACGTGACTCCTGGCTTTTAGGCGAGGGTTTGGGCATGGGCGGCGCCTTCCCCAGCAACTTTATCCTTCACTTACCTAGACATCAACTCTTTCACTCGTCTACTCTCTCATGACAGTATCAAATCTGAGGTCTACTTGAACCGCTCACACTTCTACTAACCTACAAAGCATATCCTGAAGACTCGTCGCCGTCGCGCCACCGCGCCACATGTCGATGTCGCACAACTCGTGGGCGCCCTTACCGCCTCCGCCTGGCACCCAGCCATCATACGCAGCAATGGTTGCAAGTGAGTCCACCCGAAAAGCATCACGCGAAGAAAGGCCTAACATCATTCAAGGCACTCCAGCGTATACACCAGTACAAGTTCGACAATCTTTCAACTATCCTCCAACCCAAGCTCCACAATTCGTACATGTAGCTCAATATCCCCAGCTTTCACCGGTGGCCGTTCCCGAGAAGCCACCGGCAAAAAAGAAGATCGAATGGCCAGCATCAGTGCGCAGCTATGTTCAGAGGGCTTTTGACCCCAGTAACCTGTATCCCGATGTTCCAAGGGCAGATATGGAGGCGAAACTCAAGGCGACCATCTCGTCCGCCACCGAAACGGATACCCTTACAAGTATAGACTGGGACAACCTACCCTTACCTCAGGATATGGTGCGAACCGAACGAGCAGCCCTGGCACAACCGTCGCCACGCTGGGTAAACGGGCGCTTCATCTCGAGCCCTGTTTCTCAGTCAAAAAAGCGGAAGTCGCAGGTATTGGATGGAAAGGACGAGCAAGATGTGTCTTCAAATCCTCCATGGCGTACAACTAACACTCACACTGGTTTTGAAGACCGAGTAACATTTGCACCGAATGGTGGCCCTCTCAATGTAGCGACCAAGCCTCTCCCGGATGGCCTCTCGACCAAGGCAAGTAAGTCCCAGAAGAACCTGGAGAAGCGACAACGACGATTTGATGGCGGCTATAAATCTACCTATAAGGAGTCGCCAGTTCTCGACGCCAGTTCTGGTCCTGTTGTTGGCCGCTGCCAGGACCTCGAAAAGAGATATTTCCGCCTCACATCTGCTCCAAATCCTGATCATGTTCGGCCGGAACCTATCTTGAAACAGACACTGGACTTCCTGAAGAAGAAGTGGAGGAAAGAGAGCAATTATTCATACATCTGCGACCAGTTCAAATCTCTCCGTCAAGATCTTACCGTGCAGCATATCCGGAACAAGTTTACCGTAGAAGTCTACGAGATTCATGCCCGGATTGCTCTGGAGAAGGGGGACCTCGGTGAGTATAACCAGTGCCAAACACAGTTGCGCGCTCTATACGCGCAGAAGCTCGGCGGGAACCCGATCGAATTCAAGGCGTACCGTATACTTTATTTTATTCACACATGCAACCGAACGGCTTTGAACGACGTGTTGGCGGATCTAACCATAGCAGAAAAGGACGAGTTGGCGATCAAGCATGCGCTCAGCGTCCGTTCCGCGCTCGCTTTAGGAAACTACCACAGATTCTTCAGATTATACCTCGACACGCCGAACATGGGCGCATATCTCATGGATATGTTTGTCGAGAGAGAGCGCCTAGCTGCGCTGTCTAACATTTGCAGAGCGTAAGACATCCTCCCTGTGCTGTGGCTATATCAGTGACTAACATTTTGATAGATACAAACCACATGTGAAACTGCGTTTTATTACTGAAGAGCTTGGTTTTGAATCGGACGCCGAGGCGGCACAGTTTATCTGTGCTTACGAAGGCGGCCGAGAGTTACTTGAAGAGCGAGAGGATGGCATTCTACTACTTACGGGAAAGACCGGTGGCATGTTCGACGTGGCCAAAAATGCGGCGTTCAAAAAGATTGACATCAAAGGGCAGATCTAAACCCTGGTGTTCGATTTCTGTTTAATGTCCCACGAGAACCTTATGAGATTACGATATGAACGGATGGCGATATACCCTGGCCTTACGATCATTGCCACGTCGCCGATAATCCTGGACTCTGGCTCGAATATGTGGCCATGCCATGCTTTGGATCTTCCTCGAAAGGTGAATAGCGACAACAGTGTCTTCGCATTCATCGTCCATCACCCCGCATCACAATTCACGTCAGCGTCATTTGTTCAGCAGTCCAAACCTTTTTTATTTATTTGCAAGCACCTCTTCGCCATACCTCATCCACCTAACCTCTTCCTATCATAAGTTTCAAGTCATAAGCTTCCAGGACGAACCCTGGATCCTACTGCTTACCCCTTACATTTCCTATCCGTCGTTTCGGCCTAGCTTAGATGTATGCTCTAACAGCCAATGAGGGGTATGTTGTTCCGCCGTTTGGGGGTTGTAACGGGGGGTGGGGAGGGTCACGAGATATAAATACCATAGTTTGGGACAGATTGATGTGGGATGTTGGGGAATTCTTTGCATAACGGGATTCGCATGACATCTTACGACGCGACGCGGGGTAGCAGCAGCAGCATGGTCAGGGGGGTGGTGTGGTATGGTGTGGTTTACCTTTGGGATTTTCGGATGCTCAACCACCACACACCCACCCACCCACGCGGCGGCGGAGGGGCCGTCTATTTTGTGGGGTTTGAGCTATATACCAGGCAGGCATTCAAGTCGTCAACAGCGGCGGCGGTGGCGTTTGGCTCTTTTTTTGGCTGCTTTTTGCTTGGTTGGTCTCGGGCGCAATTAGGGGGGATGGATAGAGGAGTAAATAAAGGTTTATTATACTCTAGAAAGCGAAAGAAAGCGAAGTAATAAGAGAAAAGTCCCAGTTTTTATATATCAGTCGTATCTAGATTCCCACAAGATGTGCGATGAAGCCCCCATGGCCCCATGTTTCCCGGCTGTCCCACAATGTTCGAGATCGTTCTATTATTTTAGTTATTTTTTTCTCTCTTCTGCTTCTATCCTTGGGCCCAGCTGAGCTGAGGGGTGGACTAGGTTGTTGCGATGGGGACGTTTCATATCTAGGGAAGGAGGAGGGGTGGGGGGGAGA
>JPJV01002559.1:0-31831 GCA_000750745.1 Pseudogymnoascus sp. VKM F-4281 (FW-2241)
CGCGGTCTCCAGAGCCGGGAGACTCGGGGGATTGGCCGGATCTGACGATTATCCCAGGTCTCCAGAAATGGTGGGCTCTGGGGACCGGCAGGCTTGAGACCTGTGGGCGTGAGACCAGCGGGCGTGAGAGTAGTGAAGGTCTCGGGAGCAGCCTACAAAGCAAATTCTCAAATAAAACTCTTTCCAATGCACAATTCAGCCAGCAAAATCCTCTATCAAATGGGTTTATCCCTCTGTATAGGGGAGCATCACTTGCCTAGCAGACAGCAACTGTGGTAGAAATAGTTCACCTTAAATAGCATCATTTTAGTTCGCAAAATAAAGACAAAGAAATCCAATCCTCGATCACATGAAATTTCCTTCCTAGACTCCATAGTCACCAAACACACCACTGCCAGGTAATCTCCATCACTCTAAACATCAAGCTTCCTAGGCGGTATGGACCTTGTTTGGGTAATCTACGTCCCAATCTAAGGACGATTGCGCATAAGCTATGTACAGCACTATAGCTGCAGTCGTCATATTTAGAGCCGTCGCAACAACTTCGAGTGTCATAACAGCCCAGTGTTTGCTATGCGGCATATATACATTAGCCAATGCGGTCACTATGCTGAATATAGAATTTAGAACGGTTGGTCTGCTCTAGTTAGCTGTCATCACCAGTGGCGATTGATGTATGGAATCTTACAGTAGTATGCGTTCTGTTAGCCAAACGTGGTGTCCCTTACTTTCCCAACAGAGCCAAGACAGCCCAACTATCCAATATACACAACATACTCCTCCAGCGACTAATGGTGGGATATCTTCGACTGTATTCAGAAAAATAGTACCAGCCCTTTCAATAGCTTCTAGCGCACGAGAGTTGCGAATGAAGGCAGATACAGTAGGGAGGACAGTGATTCCGGCGAGAACAGCCCACGTGAATAAACTTGCCACTACATTCATGTATAGCAGTTTTGATTCTTTAGATGTCATGTTTAAAGGCGATATAGTTCGAGACTCGGAGCTTGTAGGGCTAGAATCTAGGCGATAACTCTCAGGGTTATTTGCATGGGAGACTTCAGGTTTGGATTGACCACTGAGTTTCGGATACGAAGTAATTTGGCTTCTTCAGATTCGGATGTCTTCGGGCCGAGGAGGCTGCTGAATATATTGGGCTCGTTCACTAAGAAACTCTGGCATAGTAGCAAAAGCATTAGGGGGGTATGGGTAGGAGTAAGGTAGCTTTATTCATATTGGTTATGAGCAAAGAGTTGCTTACCCCTATAAGCTAGGCTTGAGCTTTGTGGCTTGTAGCTCTACATTATAGGAGCCACTCTGGGGAGCTGAAACTGGCTGCTAAATTTATACACTTGGACCTCTATTTACTAAGTCGCTTTTAGCGCCTATGGCAAATATCGGACGTGAACTGTCTGCTGTAAAACCGGCTGTTTTTTAATGGACAAGCGCTAGAAACTTTGTCTCTTCATGAGCTTATGGCTTCGTTTGTGTATTACATATTTAGCCTGTGGCAACTTTTACCCTCAAATAGTGAGGCTGCCTAATACAGAATTGCTGCTAGGCACCAGATGTTGGACCCTGTGACTACTGCCAACGTTGCTGAAGATTTCTATAAGAGATGCCGACTTAAAGACTGCACCTCAAATTTTTATTAACTTCACCAAACCAAAAACTTCATCGGCAATTACAATCAACATGCGCGTTCCTAATGCAGTTCTTATGATGCTCAGCCTAGTGATAACAGGTGCAGCTGCGGATTGTCTGTCTACGGACGGAATCGAATACCCATTTGGGACGTACACGTGTTATGGCGAGCACGAAATTGTAAGTACATTGAACATAGTTAATTAGACGATCAGATTCTAATTGGTATAATAGGTGCAGTGCACCGTTTCAGGCAACTGGACCCTGATTGCGACCTGTGGTGGCACTTGCACATTCATTGGCTCCTCTCCCTACTGCCCTTGAATGGTCATAACTAGACAAAAGCATGCTTAAGTCGCTGTTTAAATAGAGTTCTTTGATAATGGTCATCCATGGACGGAATTATGGGAGAGCGCTCGTTTTGTTTCTCGGTGTTGATTTATATTGATCCATTCTATGCCGTGATAGGCTGGCAATTTAGTGCGCTTTATCACATAAGTTAGCTCAATATATGCTTACTTGTGCTTTCATCAATCAGTTTGTCTTTCTTAGTGGTGTGTTAATCCAAGGCTGTCTAAAGGTTAGTTGAGGTAAGCGTCCGTACATGATTACCTGTAGACTCTTTTGATATTACACGCTGACTTATCAAAGACCATTGTTATATTTTCGCCTGAGCAAGATGCTTGGACGCCTCGGTGGCAGGCTGCTCGGAGAGAATATAAGGCCGTAGAACAACCTTACACTATGTGCGAGGAGCTGTATCTCTGGGAAGGTTTATGCACTTAGAAGACTGTGAAATGCGCTTGGTAACATCGAAGCGATTCAAGGCGTAGAGGAGCGAGTAGCATTGAGATAAATGTCTTTGTTTACGTAGAGGTAAACGCTCCGCGTTGAAATTGCCTCAGCCTCTGTTGTGTTATTGCAAGTGTCATAAAAAGCGGATATGCGTGAATAAACTACATTCCATGGACCGTGGTGGAGTTCACCCTCGCGGTAGCTACAGTTCTGATTAGCGAGAACCTTACCAAACGACGACATTAGTACGCATACGACCAGCGTACCATTTAACTACGGGGTAGTCTAATCTTAATTGCGTATTATTCTTTAAAAGATGTATTAAAATGTTATTTACTAGTGGTATCTTATGCTACAGCTGTGTAGTTTAGCAACGCTGAAAAATAAAAGACGTGCTACATAGAACACCAGAGAGAGCTGTATCCAGAGCCATAGATTGAGGCGAGCTTAAGAGGTCGCATCTATTCTCCAATGCTGTATCATAAGAAAACTGATAAGAATGACAGCCAAGAATTTGTGTACAGAGATCCTTGCAGGATTGAACGTCTTTGACGGAGTATTTCTCGATAATATATTTGTTATAAGCGCAACCAACAATTGGATCCAAGCAACCTTCAGCTGAAGAGACACCGCTCTCTTTAGTACCATCTGTGCACGATGTACAGGCAGAAGCTACCGGCGTAGATGCCGTGGTGTCGCTTTCTGCCGTAGTACTAACTTCTATAAGTGAAGTACTACTAGTTGTACTAGAAGTAGGAACTAGGTGAGAGCTTGGGCTTGTTAGAAAGATTCAGTGCAAACTAACAGGATAGAAGCTTGCCTAGTGGGTGCTATTTCGCAAGGACAACCAATACTAGGGAGACTAAGGACAGAGCTTAACAAAGCAAAGACGGTTAGTGTTTTAAGAGACATTTTAAGTTGCTACTGTAATATAATCAGAGAGAGAAAGTGGCTATTATATACAACTAATTAATCACATTTACAGCTACTACATTCTAGTGTACTAAAGCAGCAACAACTTGCTTAAGTTCTAAGCTACAGCATCTAACTGCTCCATTTCGAGACCTTTTATAAGCGTCTATTTATGTGAATCGTGTGAAATAAAGTATATGATAAAATGCAGAAAGTATTTATTGCCTTATAATGGAAGGGCTCTGAAGGTCGAGCTGCCTTTGTGGTGGACAATCTTGGCTGCGCTGAGGAGGCCAGGAGCAATACACTTCCAGATCTACTAAGTATGTACCCATAAATAACTGCAAAGGAGCCGAAAATGTATCTTACAGAAGCATCCGAAACTGGCCTTTCCAAACACCGTTTTATGAAATACTGTGCCATTTTTACTAGCGCCCAGCTTTTGCGCTTTATGAAACCGCGATGCAGTGTCCCGATGTACCTTCACTAGTTCCCCTCTGGAAGCTCTTTCTACGTTAATATCTGAGCCTTACTTAAACGCCCGTCAATTAAAGGCGATCATCATCGTAATATTCCGAAACAGTAAACAACCCCTAGTAGTCTAAAGATAGAGGAAGTTTCCATGCCTGACAATGTATCATTGGCCCAGGGCACAGCGCAAACTAGTCGCAACATCAGTATCACTGCTTTGCTTGCAGCTATCGGTACCGGTGTTGTCTCGTCTGCGGTTCAGATCTTGGTTTTCACACTGATCAAAGGTAAGCTAGCGAGGATATAGTAAGTTCTTAATCCAGGAGTCTGCAGGAACACTTCTTATCTAACGGTTCTTAGCCAACCCAAGACATATCTCGTCCCAGAGCGACAACGTACATCTCCTCCTCTACGTAGCGCGTTTGGGTGGATGGTATCTATATTCACATACAAGGACTCGGAGATTATAAATAAGTGTGGGCTAGATGCCTACTTTTTCCTCCGATACCTGCAGACACTACTCTTTATATTCGTGCCGCTAGCATTCCTGCTTCTCCCAATATTGCTTCCACTCAACTACATCAGCGGCCGACACGTTACAGCCTTTAATGCTTCATCGGCTGACGATTTGCCAGCTGGTTTAGACGTTCTAGCTTGGGGGAATATCTCGCCTGAGAAGACAAGTCGATACTGGGTTCATCTTATTCTCGCCATAGTCGTCGTCATCTGGATCTGCTATGTATTTTTTGCCGAGTTGCGGGTATATGTTTCCGTTCGACGAGATTACTTGACATCAGCTGAGCATCGTCTAAGAGCATCAGCTACGACAGTCCTTGTTACCGATATACCTGACGCATGGCTTACGGTCAAAGCTCTCTCTTTTCTCTACGACGTATTTCCGGGGGGAATCCGTAATATTTGGATCAACAGAGACTACGGAAAGCTGCTCCAGAAGGTCCGCGCTCGGGAAGGCGTTGTTGCAATGCTTGAATCTGCGGAAACAGAGCTCATCAGAAGATGCAAGCAAGCACAACTAAAACAACAGAGAGTGACAGCTAGTAATCATAATCTTCAATATAATGCTACCAAGGAGGAAGGGAACGCTGATATGAAAGCTGCTCTGGCTGCGCAAGGCGAAGGTGTGAGCTCTGGCAACTTGCATCAAATTTACCAGAGTGTGGAAGAAGCTGTTGAAGCTGCCGAGGCCAAAAATGAACATGATGGTTGGCGTAGAGTTAATAACGCTGCTGCCGGTAGTCTGGTAACTATTGGCAAAGACTTAGGCCGTGGACTGAGAATGGTTAGTAGAGCTGAAGAGGCAATCATCAAAGGGGCAGAGAATGTCACGAAGGGCATCGATGAAACTATTGAGACAACAAATGGCTTTTACAACATTGAAAGCAAAAGTCCCGAACAGGAACCCTGGAGACATCGGCCTGAACCCTATACCTCGATTGATACTACAAACGGGACATCCACTGCTCGGTCTTCCGAAAACTCCATAACAGCGAGCCGTCGAAACACTAATCTAGGACACTCACCACATACGCCAATGGGAGCTGGAGCAGATCAGAATGCCAAAAGCCCCGGGCTCAATTTTATACCATTTAGCTTCGGTGCTGGTGGGGGAATTGGCGCCAAAGATTCCAAGTATAGCTGGTGGAAATTTTGGAATGGCCCAAGCGGTGGCTTCTCGCCACCACTTCCTCATGGATATGACTCAATTGGAAACACTCGGGGAAAGGTACTCGGTGCGAGAGGCCTGGAGCAAATTGTTGCGCAGGCTAAAGCAAAAGTAAGAAAGAGACAAAGGCAGGAATATCCACCGCACGTCGATCCCAATTATAAGGAGGATGAAGCCGGAGCTTTGTGGAATAAATATATCGAAAAGACTGACCGTAGTACACATCGCATTCCCCGCTTTGGGATTAGTTTCCTGCCATACGTTTGTCCCTGGCTAAACAAGAAGGTCGATACAATTTATTGGTGCCGAGAGGAGCTTGCGCGGCTTAACGTTGAGATCGAATATGACCAGCACCATTCTGATAACCTTCGCACGGCAAACTCTGCGTTTATCCAATTCAACAAGCAAATCGCTGCTCATATGGCAGCCCAGGCTGTCAGCCATCATACTCTAATGTATATGGCGCAACGCTTGGTTGAGGTGTCACCCACGGATGTTATTTGGGACAACATATCGATTAAATGGTGGGAGTCATGGCTGCGTACTGGCATCGTCTTCGCAGTGGTAGCATGCATGTGTGTTTTGTGGGCAATTCCCGTCTCTGCGACTGCACTCCTCGGAAACATCCCGGAACTGACCAAAAGATACCACTGACTAAGATTCTTAGGTGGGGCCGAAAATACGCTCAAACATGTGGCGGGAATCTTGCCAGCTATCGTCCTAGCCATCCTTAAGGTTCTCCCCCCTATAATCTTCTACCAGCTAGCTACTCTACAGGGAAATCGGACGGGAAGCCTCCGAGAGTTATCTGTTCAAAATTACTACTTCTTCTTTCTGTTTGTACAAGTCTTTCTTGTCGTCTCAGTTTCCAATGGGACATTCGCCACATTGGCAAGAACAGGCAGCGTGACAACAGTGCCGGCTTTAATGGCTCAAAATCTACCCAAGGCCTCCAACTATTTCTTCTCTTACATGATAATCCAAGCCCTTTCAACTAGCGCAAGTCATTTGTTACAAGTAGCAACCCTGATCATGTGGTTTCTAATGCCCAAATTCATGGACAACACTGCACGCAAGAGATGGACACGAAACACCAGCCTTTCTACTGTCAAGTGGGGCGCGTACTTTCCCACCTACACGAACTTCGCATGTATTACTATAATATATTCGACTATTGCCCCATTAATTATGGTATTCGCAATCATCACGTTCACTGTGTTGTGGATCGCAAATCGGTACTGTATGCTATATGTATACAACTACGCGGAGGACACAGGCGGTCTCCTCTATCCCCGAGCAATCAACCAGACATTCGTTGGGTTGTATTTCATGGAGGTCTGCCTGATAGGTCTCTTCCTCCTTGTCCGAGACAGCGAGAACAACACACCATGCTTGCCCCAAGCCCTCATTATGATTGTAGTGATGATAATGACGGCTCTCTTTCAAATACTCCTCGACCGATCTTTCGGGCCTCTATACAAGCACCTACCGGTAACCCTTGAAGACGACGCCGTACTGCGCGATGAAGCCTTTGAGCGTGCCCAGGCCGGTGGGACAATAGAAGATGTTGAATTTAAGTCTGCCGTTTTTGCGGCCGCCAAGAGCCCACGCAACCCTAGCACCGCCACCTCTGGGGACCCCGACAAACGTGGTGGGGGCCGCCGCAAAGATGTCGAGGCCCAGAAGAGCATGAGTGAGGCGCTTTTTAGCGGACACCGCGACGAGATTGAAGACCTAAGACCTATGGAACGCGATGCACTGGTGAGCATCGCTTTCCAGCACGAGGCGCTACGGGCAACGCGCCCGAACGTGTGGCTGCCGCAATGTGACCTTGGGGTGTCGGATCAGGAGGTGCACCGCACGAAAGAATTTTGCAAGGGTAATGTGTGGATCACAAATAAAGGGACCGCTCTCGATAGTAGGTTGCGTGTAATCTATGGGACTAACCCCCCAGACTTTTCAGAGGTGAGCTTGATTAAACTGTAAGTTTGTGTTCGCTATTGAGAGTTTGTTTTACAAGAGCCGTGCTCTGCTTGGAATACGATATCCTACCTCTAGATGAACTCATCCTTAATTGCAAATGTCATTCTCCTCATCATCCTTCTTCGCACAAGTTTCATAATTCTTTAGCATAGTCATTATCGTAGGAGGTCTCTATTCTGAGAAGTCACGTCAATTGAGTTGATCTTCACAGACGGCGGTCATATGACCTGATGGGGCGTTCTTATGGATTTTCACGCATATTCAAATCTGACGAGCAACTTCCTCTGTTCCTATGATCTAGAAACTATATGTATTGTTATAGTGAGCGATGTGTAGTTCGGTTCAATAATAGGAGATTAGAGCTCGATACAGGTTTGGGGTTTTGACAGTACTCTATTGCGTCCTCCATTTCTGACTTTGGGTAAGGGCGTCCGGATAACTGGCAATTGCAGCACAGTTTGCGAGACTTGAAGATGTCACCCCTGTAGGGGTGACATCTCCATGATGCTGTTTTTTTGCCGGATTTCCGTGGTTATCGTCCGTAACTACCCTTGCAGTGCGCCTTATCTAAAACGGCAAAGCGCTGCGCTAGTAAAAATGTGCCCACGTTTAAACAGAGTTGCTTGGGAAAGCCAGCATGTCCCAAGTACTGAGCGCGGAGTCAGCTTTCAGCTTGTGGCTTATGTGGCTTCACGAAATTGGCTTGTAGTGGGAGGTAGCACAGCCAGAACTGGCCTTTTGTCCAAAGATGCCTTTGGTCTGACCCCCTGCCTTAGCTTACTCTTTCCACCACAATTGGACGCCACACAACATATTTAAATCCAGATTTTGCTTAAGGAAGAGTTTATTGCCAAGCTCAGAGCCTCAGTAACTTCATACAGCATACGTACTGTTCAGAGAACCTGTACATGTTGAAGGGCCAGATTCGTATTTTCTATTGGTCTAAATTGGGGAGAGACGCATTTAAACCAGCTTCACTGTAGAATATTCTAGTTACCGTTCTCAGCTCTCGACTTCCTTCGAGGAACGTGCACGGATTTGAATTCGATACTTGAAATCTTGCCTCCACTTTCTGAACTATGCAATCATTGTCTAGTAAGCATATTCACCATTGATATACTAAAGTCCGAGAATCCGAGAGTCTTTTATGGTGGCGGTCATGGAACTTCACACATCCTTACCGGACAACTTCGGAGACTCTTCCACAACCCTTCTCTCCTACGACGAGATACCAGAATGGTACCAAGACAACATCTTCATCCATGAGGGTTATCGTCCTGAGTCAAAGTCCACCCGTGCATGTCTTAGTAGCTGGGTGTACATGCACAATGAGACTGTCAATATTTACTCACATCTGATACCTGGAATTATTTTTCTGGCCGGTGAAGGTGCGATTTATCAATACTTTCGTGCCAAATATCCAACGGCTACAGTTGTCGATTACCTTATATTCGCGTTCTTCCTTCTAACGGCAGCGACATGCCTAGGCTTGTCGGCAATGTACCATACATTGTTAAACCACTCTGCCCACGTTTCGCATCTATGGCTACAATTCGACTTGGTCGGTATCATTGTTCTGACTCTTGGAGACTTTGTATCTGCTATCTACGTAGGATTTTACTGCAAGCCGACATTACAGAGTATATATTGCGCCATGGTAATTGTGATACTCTTTCTTGCAGCACGTGAGCTAATATGTGCATTATACAGATATTCTCCCTTAGTCTTATAACAATTTTTCTACTTCTAAATCACAAGTTTCAAGGTCATCGCAATTTTCGTGTCTGCATGTTCATTAGTACTGCTCTTTCAGGCTGTGCGCCTCTCGCTCACGGTATCAGTATCTATGGATTTGTACAAATGCAGAGGCAGTCTGGAATGCTATATTTCGTCGGTGAGGGACTGTTATTGATTATCGGTGCACTATTTTATATTGTCAGTATTAAAATCTTTTATATGACTTGATAAGACTACTAATTGGTGTGTAAAGATGCGATTTCCGGAGTCACTTAAGCCTGGTAGGTTCGATAAGTTCGGATGCTCCCATCAGATTTTCCATGTTCTGGTGGTCATTGCAACTGTAGTCCATTTGATTGGTATCTGCTCTGCATTCGACTATAACTATCAGCATCAAAGTTGTGGAACTTCACTGGCTTTTGAAGCAAGCCCAGGACAGTAATAAAAGCTTACCTCTGGCGGCTATCGAAGCGGTCCTGTCAGCTTCGAGAATACACAGAAGCTCGGACGAGCTAGGAACGCGGTTTGGAGGATCGAAAAGACATTGTCAGACGTCCACGTCGAGGAATATACGCCTAGGGGATTCTTCAAGCTCATTGTATCGCGTTCAACAACAAAATATTATTAGTGGTAAACATGTATTTGACGTTTCCTTAGGCAAAAGCCAGCTGTGTTATTCAAAAATAAAAATTATCAATGTTCCATAAGCCATTCCAAGATAACTCCCGACTTTTCATCCTCATCAAAAAATATCAAGTATCGTACTTAACTTTCAATATCTCTCATATTTTCACATAAATAATACTCTACAGCTATTCTTGAACACCCTAGACCCCTCTATTTAGAAAATTATGTTTATGTTATCGCCCTCATGCCTAATTTGCACATGGACTGCTTTCAAAGCGAAATAGACTCCCTCTGCTACTGCTCCACCATAAATCTCTAGATACATTTGAACTCCCCTTGCAATAAAATCCTCGTTTTCATGCCACTTTTTATTGATATCTCTTAAGCGCTCCAAAGTACTACTCCTGCGTCTTGGCACTTCTGTTGGATTCTTTCTGAATGGTTTTAAGAGGCGTTGTCCATTAAAATTACAGATTTGGGCCGCGGGTATGGGTCACAGTGATGCAGCAACTAGGCGACGAAGTCCTCAAAAAGTCAGTGTCGTTGATCCCTGGTATACTCGCCTCAACACAACGCCATTTTGCGCGTATGCTGGGAGGATGTGCTATCTTTTTCCGCGACCAAGCTTTGTAACCTGAACTGGGGAGGTCCCCCTTCGGAGACCACCCCTAACGTCTATATCCAGCCCTTCCATCGCAGCCAGATTCATCAACAAAAACAAGTTGGTAAGACTTATATTACATCTTATGTAGATATTAGTCTCGAAGGTCGGCACTCCGTTGTTGAGCGATACGATGGATCATTGTTCTCGTCCAGCCGATTGATCGCAGAAACCGACCGAGCGATCTTTCCGAAATCCTTTTGCGAAACTTACCATAGAGGAAATCCGCCATCTCAGACCGGTAGAGGTAGGGCTGCTCAAGTAGTAGATCACAGAGGGCGTCGTCCATGGCTGGTGTAATGCAGCTACGACGGCCGGCACGCTTTGCTCGTTGAATGGGCATTTCAAATTGCTTCAGGCGGATTCTCTGGACGGCGCGTACGCTGCACAAGGCTACTGAGGCTATTAGCTTGGGTTTAAACTCTTCTTTAAATCAATGTTTTGATCAAAATATGCTTCGCAGCATCCAGTTGCGGAGCCATGATCGTGGCTGACACAAAGCGCTGACACGAGAGACTGCTGACTCTGGTAGGTTTTGAAGGAAGGTTGGGAGGGGGGAAGGAAAGCCTGTCTTGGAGTGTGTCGCCAATCTTACCTCCCTTGGTACGTACCTCCCTCGGTACCCATAAATAAAGTTAACTAAAAATTTCACCACACTCAATTTGCCTTCTACTGAGCCAAGTGCGAATTTAGATGAACATACTAGGCCTATAAGCATCATTTACTCATCACCACACTATGGCTGATTCCAAGGTTTCAAAAGAACTCAAAGTCCTTTACAGGGTCCCAGAAATTATTCAAAGTGTTCCCAATGAAGTCTGGGAGAGAGTTATATCTCACCTACCTTCTCTATCATCCTCTGCCTTACGTAGGAGCTTAGGGTACAAGGCAACCACAGAAGATGACCATCACAGGATCTGGAATTACTTTTTCAAGTCCGACAGCTGGCTTAACGCTGCTTATAATGCAGGTGTAAACCCTTGTCTCATTGGGTACGATCTATACCCTCTTATCTATGATAAACATAGTGCGTTTAATGTTGCTAGCAAAGATGATAAGAAGCCAAAGCGCTTATATTTAGCCCTTATATGTGGACGTGATCGAAGCGATGCTCCTGCGCCTTCGGAATTGAAGAGCAATGAAATGAGGGAGCTTTTATATAGATCCCTGCAGCCGTTTGAAACTAGAACGACTCATGATATTGTGTTCGCAAATGGCGCTAAACTAAATGTTTCTGATATAGAACAATCAGCTCACGATGTTAGCGTCCCCTGTCCGCGACAACTTGTTTCTCGAAAGCTAGATGGCTTACATTCTGCCTATCTGTATTGGAAAGATACTGAGTATAGAGCTCGGGACATTAAGCCAAAAGACGTGACTGGGATAGGGAAAAGCCTTACGAAGAAGAATGTTTCTCACATTGTTGCCTTGAACTGGAAACACCTTCCGAGTGGAAAGGTTCGACAGCAAGTGTTTTGTAGCGCAGGCATGAGCCATCAAACGAACGCTATTCAAAATGATGGAAAGATAACTAGATTTGAATGGCGGCCTGAATGGAAAGTTTATACAGAGAAAGGATGGAGGAGTAACATTCTCGCAAGCATTGTAAAGCAGAAGGGCTAAGATGGAGCTTTAGAGGAAGGCCGAGAAGGAGAGACTTTAAAAATATCAGAAGTGGTTTCTCAGAACATGATAAGTTTATTTAACTATCTAAGTTAATTGGAAAGAGTAATCTTTTAACCTGCATCCCTCAACCTCTAACCATTGAATTTCGCGGCGTTAGATAAACCAAAATGGCATACAAAGACTCTCCGAAATAGTTCATAATCACCTTGTACTGTTTGATTGTGGCCATTAGTATTTCATAAAACGCCCCGCTTTGCCAAGCCTCGGTCCGTTTGTGAGCAGATGGCCACCTCTGCAGGCGTGGTTAATCAAGTATGAAGCGAGTTTCATCCCCGCAATCTTCAGTCCTTCCCAACAGCCTTGGCGGCGCGTTACTGATTTTGAGATGACAGACGAAACCGTAAGTATAGCATGTGGAGTCTTGGCGGAAAGTCGGATGCCCCTGGTCGGTCCTGTTCTCGGGTTTTGGAAGGGTCCGGAAGGATCCAACCATGATTTTGTTCATAGAACATAGTTACAGAAAAGTACTCTGCAGTCTTATACCAGACTATCCCAGACTATCAGCGCTGCTCGCCCGGCACAAGTTGCTGCGCCGCTTCTACTTAATATGTGCTGTCGCACTAAGCAATGAGACCATTTTGTTCGGGCTAGGTAGTATCATGCCGCGCCCTAAGCTACTCGCCTCTCGTTTCTTCCCAGTTCTGCGAGTAATAGGCACGAAAATGCCTCTTACGCTGCTTGCGCAAATTTCTGTGACTGGTTGAATGTACTTGACTTTGGTCGCGAATATTCAAAGTCTTATGATATCCATGCAGCCAGAAGACCCCATCACTATATAAAGCACAAAAGATGCCATGCTTTTTTGTGCTTCAACTTTATCTACTTGCATAAAATCAATCAAACCCATTGGTGAACTGAGTTCAGCTCCTTTCAACAACTACGTTTCAAGATCGATATGTTGTCTAAATCCATTCAACCCCTGGCAATTTTCGCAGCACTCCTGCCTTCTGTATCTGCCCAAGGTGGCCTATTCATCGTACAATGTGGGCCGCTTACAAACCAGAGAGGTGATCCAATTGTCTCTTCCGGCCAGATCAGCGCCCATGTCCACGCAATTGTGGGAGGCACGGCGTTTGACCTTGGAATGTCGAATGAGGACGCAAGAAAATCACAGTCGACAACATGCAACAAGATGTTGGACAAGAGCAACTACTGGCAACCTCAACTGTATCATCAAGATCGCGATGGCAAATTTGAGCTGATCAAACTGCTCGGAATTGTACGGCTTTTCCCATCTTTCATCACTGCTCTTCCTAACATACAAAACCAGAGTGCCTATTACATCGACAGAACCTGCGACTACAAGGAAGGACGTCAAAACTGCGATAATACCCCGTGTGCAATTGCGCCACCAGCAGGTTTGCGCATGGTTACAGGCAGTCCATTGAGACGGTAAGTGCTGGAGGCTTCCATTTCACTTTAGCTAGGGCCTCTCAATAACTCCTTACACAGAACTTTTGACGCGTCCAAACCCGAAGACCGCGCCATCTCTCACGTTTGTCTTGATCCAGGACAAGATAGCGTCCAGATTTTGCAGTCTCCGTGTGCGGAAATGCGCACACAGACATACTTCCCTTCATGCTGGAACGGCCGAGACTTGGATTCCGCTAATCACAAGAGCCATGTGAGTATTTGTCCAATTTCATCAGTCCAGCTAGCTCATACTAATGTAATGCAACAGATGGCGTTCCCCGCAATTGGTGACTACAATGGCGGTGTTTGCCCCGAATCTCACCCTGTCGCCACCGTCTCGGTTTTCACCGAGTTCTTCTACAACACCAGACAAGTTACGGACTTCAACCGCTGGGTTTACGCTGAAGGTGATACTATCGGCTATGCTTTGCGTGGGTTCTTGACTAACTATAATTCCACCTGCTCTCGGGCTTAAGCTGACTTAATCATTCAGACGGTGATTACTTGCAGGGCTGGTCTGACCAAGATCGGTTGGAGAGGGCCATGGCGACCTGCACGGGCCCCAACGGCGCCGACGATGCTAACTGTAGCTTGAATGTTGGCCCTAATGGCCCAGGAGAGGTTACAACCCAAGATCCCGAGCATCCAGCACCTGCGGAGGAAGTGGGCCTCACTGGCAAGCTCGACAAACTGCCAGGCAATAACCCTGTGTACTATAGGTCAGCCAAGATGAGGTACTAAGAAGTTGCTTTTCGCGACTGCGATGGGAACTTTTGCATCTCTGGGTTAACAATCCGTGAACGAGGGATATATTACATTAAGATAAGCCTATATCCAAGCGCCTCTTTTGTCTATAAAAGTCAAATAGACGTGTCCACACCGCTATTGCCTCGTCGACTCGCCCGCAGCTCCTGTATAAGTTACCGATGCGCATGGCGCAGGGAAGCCAGTCTTGGAGTGAGCCGCCAATTCTACCTCCCTTGGTACGTACTCCTCTACGGTACATGTATCTGCAAAGCCACAGGCTTACCCCGCAGTCTCATAAATAAAGTTAGCTAAATATCCCACAACACCCAATTCGCCTTCTACTATACTAAGACAGTCAGCTAAGTCTACGACGTGAAAGTAAATAACTTATATATCCTAACTTATGCTGTGAAGTAAAGTATCCTAGTGATTTACGTATGCTCATAATATAGAGAATAGCAATTCATTATCGGGTTTAAACTGCATATGTTAGCTTGCAAACTAAACGCTCTGCCATGCGTCGTTTGCTTTAACACGTAAGTTGAGCGTTCACAGGCTTCCCCCACTTACCATTAACAGGCAAGTTTTATAATTTCAAAAGGCATTGGCTAGTCCGTTAAAAAATATGTCTAAGACTATGTTAACTCGTCATTCGTCATCATAAGTCTCGTCGTCATCGCTGTCCTCTTCGTCATAAACGTCGTAGTCCTCGTCATCCTCCTCGTAGTCCTCATTACTAAACCCCTGACTTGAAGAAATCCCAGCATCCGAGAAACTTAGGTCATTCAATGAGAGCTCATCTTCAGACGAAATGTAGCTACTGTGATCTACAATCTCATCGAATGTTGCCGTCTTTGCCAATCTTTTGTCTTCGGCATCATGCATTGTATTTCTAGCTGCCTCGACGACAAGAGGGGTAGAGATGTAATAGCCCTGATTTCCAATGCCAAAAATCAAATTGACTTCGTACATCCAGTCACGGCCTAGAACAATTGTTTGTAAACCAGTAACAACTCTAGCAATAGTCCGTGTACTATGGCCAGCTACCTGAAAGTTGAATTGACAGTATTGGCTACTTTGGACAAGCCTATCAGCAACCATAAAAGTGGACACCTCGTCAGAGTACAACGCCAATCCAAGATCAGCGGCCAGTGACAATGGAAGAAGTGACACGGGGCTCCTCTCATCAACTTCTACCCGTTGAATCTTGGACTTTCCTTTTAGTGTTGATATTGAGCCAGTGGTAAAGAAGTTATGGATTCTGCCGTATCCATCATCGTCAAGTTGTTTGACGCTGAGATCGCCACCTTGCTTGCTAGTGGAAGGAGTAGCCGTATTCGTCATCATATTTACTTGGCTTAAACCCTCCATCTTGAAGAGTTCAAAAGTATATGGCCGAGGGTCTACAAATATTTCGATAGATTCTTTAATCGGGTACGTGGTTGAGATCACCGCGCTCAAAGTGAGAGTGGCCTTGCAGTTATATGACGCTCCTTATAGTGGTGCAGGATGCAATATTATTTGACATCCTTCCATTTACTGCAGGCAACAGGCAATTGTTTTAGCTTATTGGGAAATTTTTTCGGAGTAGAAGCCGGATCCTGCTTTAGTTGCAGGGTTTGGCCAGTTTTTTAGCGGGGCAGGCCGTCCATTCTGATTAGAGTATTACCAAAGCTACCAAACTGGCTCTGTTTTGCGTTGCACGAGATGGATAATTTCTGACACCTGCCAATAAATTGGCTACTTAAATATTGTGGCACCCGTCATTTTAGCCCGGGTTGATCCTTAATTATTATCACAACATAAACTAGCACACTTTAACTACAAAATGGCCTCCAATCAATACGCAAACAGCGCCCCAAACCAGAACGCGCCTAGTGTGAGTATCTTCCCTAGTTATTGAGGTATATCTAATATTCCAGGTGTTGCCTTCTGAAACACGACTGTATAGACCTCCAGTTACTGATGCAGACTTCGATCAATACCTCGCCGCCGCATGCGATACTATAGACAGTCTGCGTAATTTTACGTGGAACAAAATAATTGCTCTAGATCAGGCAAAAAAACATAGACTCGAATGCACCGATGCGTACAAACGACTGTACTTCCAACATGGCGAAACAGTTGCACAACTTAATAGCATGGCATCTAAAAATGAATCCATGGATTTACAGCTGGATGAGGCGAACAAGGCCCTCTCCTTTTACAAGTCAATGATAAGGGAGTACGAACAACGTCAAGTAGCGGGCCAAGAATCTACAAAAGCTGGGTTTCTTGAAACTAGGATCAAAGATTTGGAGAGAGAAATAGCAGCTATGATTGAAAAGCAAGGAAGCGCATTATCTCTGGCGGCCGACCGCATCAAGCTTACGGAGCGCAGAATTGACGAGCTCAATAAAGAGAAGGAACAAATGGCCCAGGCATATGAAATCTCCTTAAACAACGCGGATAATCGCGCTGCCACCGCTGTTCAGAATATTGCTGAACTTGAGAAGGAGAACCAGGGTATGGCGCTTGCGCTGGCCATTTCAACAGAACTAGCCAACGGGGCTGACCAAAGTTCCAATGAGCTTGAGCAAAGCTGTCTCCAAACAGATGCTTTTAGTGACTCGGCAGAAACCATGCTATCTTCAACTAGCGAAAAGAGGGCAAGACCCGACGATGAGATACAAACAAGCTCGGGAGGACAGGACCCGCCTAAGAGGGGTCGAAGACGCAGGTGAGGGTGTTAGAACCTCTTTTCAGGTTTGTGATTATTATAAGCAGTGGCTTAGGTTTCATTAGCATAGTATATTTAAGGCTGTCACAATTTCTTTTTCACGCTTCGTTATCTCCTGTCGTAAAAGCTCAATTTTCAGCTCTTGCGCTTTCATAATATCTACCTCCCAACATGCCACGCAGGGTTTCTATGTCTTCTGCTCTATGTATGTACGTAATAGACTAAGTTAGACATACAGTAGAATGCGAATTGGGTGTCTTTAATTTTTTAGTTAACTGTTTTAGTACGTAAGTTAGGTTCCATTTCCAGACACTTGTGGCTGTGCACGTACGGCTGCTCAAGCGCTTTGTTAAACTTTGACCCACAAATATAAATACGAGTATCAAGATAACAAATGTATAGAATAAAATGGACTAGGCTGCTTAAGAAGCGACTAAGCCTCATTCTGTTTGCTACAATTTTGATTAGTACATACGTTGGGTAGTAACACGACCATAATTATCAATAACAGGTACATAGCCGGGCCCACAGATATATTTAGTGTTATGCCTTGTCTTGCGGTCAAACCCCGGTTTTTGGTGTCTCCAATCCAAGACACCATCCCAGATGTCTTCCATCTCCTCCCTAAATGCGGTCTTCGGCTTGCCGTCCCTGATTCTCATCTTCTCGAAGAAGACATAGCCCGCATAAAACATACTGCTTGCGTTCCCTGAATTAGGGCCTTTCTTACCCAAAAAGTTGTATAGCATGTTGGCCTGGATTTTTCGCCCATTGCCAAATGTTTTCGCAACCTCCCGTAGAAATGCTGCTTGAGTTATACCATCCTGGCGGAGGAAGGCTCTGATCTTTTTTCGAACTCCATCACACGTATCATAGACGGGAACATTTTCATGTTCTTCACCATCAAGATGTATATCCGACACATCCATTTTCATATTGTTAACTCCTTCAGTCGATCCCTTTGTTTTGGGCGATTTTATTCCTAACGGCTCGCGCTTTTTTGAAGAATTTAAAAGCGTTACTGTGCGTGTCCGAGCATTTGCCTTTAAACCTTCTGGACGACGGCGGACGTGGTTTGTTCTCTGGGCGGACATTTTGGCCTGGAACTTAGTCTCGTTATACGGCAGATTCTCTGAGCGGGTACGTATGCTGTATAACGCAACTGAGGCTCTGAGCATGGCAATAACTATTCCTTGAGCAAAAATTGGATTGCTGTGTGGCGTCCAGTTGTGGCGGTATGGTATGAGTGGTATGATAGTGAATGACACGAAAGCGTTGACCCTCGCAGGTTGGAAAAAGAGCCTCTTCTAGTGGGGCCAGAATGGCTAATCAGCTAATCGGCTCGTAGGTGCTATTAAAGGATTATATTAATTTTAACCGCACATGTCCACGAACTTTAGCCCTCACGTTTTACAATAGTAACGACCTTTTCCTACAGTACTGTAGCAATATTCTATACAGTCACTGTACAGTACAAAATAAGTTGCTCTATCTTATATAAAAGCAAAAAGAGACTAGTCTGCTTCAAGTGTGCATACTGTAGGAAGCTAAATATGCTCTACTATTATTGACAAGTGCCAATTATGGCACTTGCCACTGCCATATAGATCATATGCACTATGCGATAATAAATTGTAAGGACCCGCAACGCAAAATGATAATGCTTTGTGGATGCGTCGTATTTAGCTCAATATCGAAAATTCCCTCTGATGGCTATGGATTGAACACGGAAGAACTATCAGTTTCTGAATGGAGGAGTAGGTTTACTCGGTCTGGGGCACCATCACCACCAGAGAGAAGAAGTCTAAGCACCAGATGCTGTGATTTAGTAACTCCGGAGAGAGGGATTATTATGGAACCAAGCGCTAACTCGCGACGTTACACTCTGGAGATAATTGACCAAATAATTAACTAAGCCTCCCATCAAGCCCAATAAAAGTATAACACCTCAGCCAGAGCTGCCCAAAGAAACACGTGAGACCACACAGAAACATGCCTAGCCCCTGATCCAACAACAAGGCTGCTGTGAGGCCCTGAAGTGCCCGACCCCAATTGACTCCGACTAGCCGCCGTAGCGGGCTGGCAAAGGCCTGTAGTCATGCACTTGTTAGCAGCGGTATAGTTTGTCAGTAGTGTCCGACTACTCCCAAAGGGTATTGGGGTATTAAAAGAAGTGCTAGAGGGCTGGGATGATAATAAGCTTGAATGAGATGCTGTATTTGCGCTTGAAATCACTGTGTATTGATCTTCGACTGACGCAGTTGGGTCCGAAGGCATAAAAGCGGTAGACGCGTGATGGCCCGTCATTGACATAGTGTTAGAGCTAGCATGGTTATTATCATGAATTCCTACCGTTGCTTCTGATTGTATTCCAATACAGCTATGAGTAGGAACGGTTTGGGAGAAGCCGGAAGTGAACATGACGATGGAGTTTTTATAAGATAAGGGCAATCGCTGCTCATCTTATAAAAACTATAACTAGTGTATAACGAAAGCCAGTATTTGCTCATACACAGTCTAAATTGGCTTACTGCAAATATAAAAGCCCATCTGCCTTCCCTATTAAATTGAATATATTCGGTCTATGCTTAAGCAACAGGCATAACGTTTCATAAACCAAACATGGATTCTAATATTGCTCAAACATTAGGACCAGAATTAAAATCAGATTTGATTAGAAAGATACAACTAGAGGGTAAAAGTACGAGAACTGCCATAAACGAGTTTGAAACACTTAGAACAAAAATATTGGATACCTCGAAGGACCTATATAATAACATTCAAAGCAATGATCCGACCTCATTAGAAGGAGCAACCCTCGAGGAATTCACCTTACGTTGCGAACAAGGAGTTAGAGAAATGCTTGCCGAGGAAAAAGCTGCTGCTGATGAAGCTGAGGAGGCAAAAAAACTTAAAGCAAAGGCTGCTAGAGATGCAAAAAAAGCTGAAAAGCTAGCTACAGAAAAAGTACCCGAAGATCAGCAGTCCCATGCGGGACCCAAAAAGGATGACGATCAACGGTCCAATACGGGAGAGACTGAAGATCAACAGTCAAATACGGGAGAGACTGGAGTTCAACAGTCCAATACGGGAGAGACTGAAGATCAACAGTCAAATACGAGAGAGACTGGAGTTCAACAGTCCAATACGGGAGAGACTGAAGATCAACAGTCCAATACGGGAGAGACTGAATATCAACAGTCCAATACGGGAGAGACTGAATATCAACAGTCCAATACGGGAGAGACTGAATATCAACAGTCCAATACGGGAGAGACTGAATATCAACAGTCCAATACGGGAGAGACTGAATATCAACAGTCCAATACGGGAGAGACTGAATATCAACAGTCCAATACGGGAGAGACTGAATATCAACAGTCCAATACGGGAGAGACTGAATATCAACAGTCCAATACGGGAGAGACTGAATATCAACAGTCCAATACGGGAGAGACTGAATATCAACAGTCCAATACGGGAGAGACTGAATATCAACAGTCCAATACGGGAGAGACTGAATATCAACAGTCCAATACGGGAGAGACTGAATATCAACAGTCCAATACGGGAGAGACTGAATATCAACAGTCCAATACGGGAGAGACTGAATATCAACAGTCCAATACGGGAGAGACTGAATATCAACAGTCCAATACGGGAGAGACTGAAGTTCAACAGTCCAATACGGGAGAGACTGAAGATCAACAGTCCAATGAATTCCAAAAGCCTAAGCCATCAATAGAGAATAATGATATTGACGCCTTTGTTAGAAAACTTCGTGCTGGAATACGACTCGGTGAGACTCTAAAAGTCCACGTAAATAAGGACACAGGCAGCCAATTACGGGACACTCAACGAGCTGTTTGTAGCAAAAAAGGTGTTGGTAATCACGTCATCGTGGTCGATCTCGAGTACCGAAATGCACCTATTTATAGGATTAGGCATGATATCGAGCCTGGCAGCAGCCCAAATCTTATGCATTGGAGACGTGAGCATACGCTAAACCCCATTACTAAAAATCACTGGAAAGTCGAGGACATAGAGAAAATTCTAGCTATTGCACTAGATGTCCCGCCCAATTATGATAAACAACCGGAAGAGAGAGCCCATCTTGTGCTATCGAGGGAGCAGAAAAGAAAACTGAAGGAAGAGAAGAAAAAAGTTCCGAAACAGCCAGATGTACAAGTTCTCATTGAATGGAAAGAAGGTATACCTATATTTACAGATCCAGCTCGTGGGGAATATACTATGCAGTATACAAGCTGGGAAAGCAGATCAGGGTGTCGTAAGATTTGGAAGTCCAATGCGGACAACCGTATAAATGAGTGGGCGCAACAGTTTGAGGCCTGGTATCGGACGGTGGGTGGAAGAAACTCCATTGAACGATCCATGTCTCCTGTTGACATAGGTAGTGTCGGAGATACTACACGTGATAGTTCAGAAGCAAGCAACGACACAGCAGAAGAAACTGCCGCAAAAGAGGCTACGACAACAAAAGCAGCAGAAGAAAAGGCCGCAACAGAAGAAAAAGCCGCAAAAGAAAAGGCCGCAGGAGAAGAAAAGGCCGCAGCAGAAGAAAAGGCCGCAACAGAAGAAAAAGCCGCAAAAGAAGAAAAGGCCGCAGCAAAAGAAAAGGCCGCAAAAGAGGCCGCGGCAAGGAAGGCAGAAGAAGAAAAGGCCGCAGGACCCAAAGCCTTGGCTGAACAAGAGATAAAACAAAAAGCCGCCAATCAAGAACTTCTATATCGTACTGCAATGGAGATACCAAAAGATCGTCCATTAACAAGGGAGGAAAGGCTGGAGTTAACAGCCATACTAATGAAACTTTAATAGCCTGCTATTTGTCGTCGAGTTTATGTTTTGACCAGTCCTACTCCTTCTTCTCTTTCATTTCTGGTTGCCTTAATTGCTTTGCCGGGTTTCATCGTCGTCATGGGTTGGTTAATAAGATTTTTCTCGATCTTAATTCTACCAGCCACTTCCTACTCCTAATTTATTTCATTCGACCTTTACATCCCGAACTACTCTCTTTGCCTAATATAGTTCCCCGCTTCTCAAACTCAGTTAGTTATTATACAATACTAGTGTTGCAGATATTACATACTTGGAGTGTGCTTGTATGACCTATGTGACTTCATGGCGCCCTTTCTAGCAGCTGGTATTAGCTGGATGAAAAATGTGCTCTTGCCATACTTGGTAGGTGGCAATTTTGGCTTACTAACATAATGCAAGGGTATAAGTTAAGTGTGGCGCCCAATATTTTTGTTATCAAATCTACACCGATAATCATGCAAGTCACTTTAGCATATGCCATCGCCTTAGGTGGCCTCCTTTTCATCCCAGTTGTTATGAAACTGCTTCCTTTTTCTCCGATTGTTATACCACCTACATGGCGTTCTGTTCGCAAAGGCATTAGGTACCTAACATACCCTTACTATATTCACCGACATCAATTTTTAGGCCCGTGGACAAGAGCAGATATTATTATATACCTTGTGTATATAGCGGCAAATTCCCTCTGTCTTGTGTTCCAACGTCCCGTTCCAACCATTATGCAGGCTGGCCTCCGAGCTGGTAATCTCTCACTCATAAACTTGATTCCCTTATTTTTAGGCCCACATATAAGTTTTCTGGCTGATATATTTGGTGTGCCATTGACTGCCTTTCGCGCAGTACATCGCTCCGCTGGGCTGATGTCATGCGCAATGGTAATTTTCCATGCAGTTGTCATGGTTTTGTCACCTACGAGGTTCGTATTACGCGGAGTGAAGAAAATTTCCGCAGTAGTTGTAAGTCTGCCTCGATGATTAGGTGCCGTGTTGCTTACTATATCTTACAGGGCGGGTCCTCTATTGTCTTGATAGCTTTACTGTCTTGGAATCCTCTCCGTAGGCGGTGTTATGAGATCTTCCTGCGCTCTCACCAGACACTAGCAGCTGTACTCGTTGTCTCCACTCTACTGCACGTTCCTTCGGAGCTGGTTCCTAGAATATACATCTACGTCGGCCTAGGAATCTTTGCAATAACCCTAACAGCTGAAACGCTGCTATTACTGCGCCAGAATGGAGCTTTTATAGGAATATTCACAAATGCTAGGTGGAGCAGATTGCCTAGAGTTGGAGAAATTTTTAAATATCCAGCTGCCGACAATTCAGATGGCGACAAAAATCCGGTGCAGTTTATGATACATTGCCCGAAGCCGGTGCAAATAGATGCGGGGCAATACATTAATGTCTGGGTTGCCTCACTTGGCATTATGCAGACCCATCCATTTGTAGTAGCCTCCTGGACAGGTAGTCAGCAGACAAAGTTAATGCTCATAATTGAACCTCGCCGTGGTTGGACTAAACGGCTCCAGTCGAAGGCAATAGCTGTGAGCGGGCAGACTATGGGACTAGGAAGGGTCCTATTTACTGGGCCACATGGTGTTTCCATACCAGTGGGAGATTACGAGTATCTCTTCATGGTCGCAAGCGGTTATGGCATTGTAGCGCAATTGCCACTGTTGGAGCGGCTGGTCCACGGTGTGCTTGCGCGCGAAGCTCGAGCCCTTCGAATATGCCTCGTCTGGGAATTCGAAGACACAGGTGAGTCTGCCTTACGAACTGATTACTCGTCTCACTCTATATGTTAGATCTCTACGATGCAGTGGTTCCGATATTAAACTGGGTTTTGGATGAGCCTCAGAAACTAGGCAAGAATTGCGTATGTTTAAAAGTATGTCTTTATGCATCGCCTTACTAAGTTTCCTAGGCGCTTACAATCTCACTCTACTCAACGCAATTGGCCCGTGATAAACTTAGCCAGAGAGCAATGATCGATGACACGCGTATCCCACTTAAAAGTGCATTTGACGCGGAAATATCGCTGATGGACGCTAGAAAAATGGGAGAAAATGAAGCCGCGCAAAAAGCGATGGAGAAGAAAGCTCAGGGAATAGAAAGGGGACGAAAAGAAATTGTGGAGAATAGAGAAGGGCGAGTTAGAAGAGGGCAAGGCGACGTCACGAATGAGGTTCGACAATCAGATGAGACAATCGACGAGTTAGAAACCTTAACCGTATGCACAAAATTACCTAGAATGCTTATTACAGGTAAGTCTGCAATGCCATAAAACAGCCTTTTGCTTACAGCGCATAGTATCTGCGTCAACAAAGATCCGCGATGATCTGAGATTGATTCTACGTACGTCTCTTAGCAAAGACATTACTTTAACAGAGCTAGATTACCAGCCGGCAGATTAACGCTAGATTATGGACAGTAAAATTGTGGTCCATTAATAGAGCAGGGCTATTTTTGAAGCCTTGAATTCCACAATGAGGCGCCAAAACGGGCTGCGGGGCACTAGTCAGTAATAAGTAGCAATAAAAGAACTTCAGTCTCCAGATCGTTATCTCATAATCCCATAATCGCTAAAAACCAAAAGAAAGATGGTATTAGAAGTTGACCTTGGCTCCGTAGCAGATTATGTGGCGCATGTGGAGCTGCGTCCATTGATCGATTTATTTCGCCAGAAAAAGAAAATTGTAATCATTGCAGGAGCTGGCATCTCGGCGTCTGCGGGAAGTGGGTACCTCTTCCTTCCACCTACAGTTACTAATCAATGTAGTCGCTACTTTCCAAGACATGCCAGTAAAAGGCAAAGACTTGTTTAGCATTAACTCGTATAACGATGATGCTTCCACAGCGCGTCTCAACCAAACAATGTGCAGCATGTACGACAGTATAAGATCTGCAAGCCCAACCCAGTTTCATCTCGTCATTGAAGAGCTTGCTAAAGAAGGCCGCTTGCATCGCTTGTACACTCAGAACATAGACGGACTAGACACACAGCTACCGGCCCTGAAGACGAAAATACCCTTGCCAAAAACGCATCCATGGCCTAGGACCATTCAGCTACATGGGAACTTAAGGACTGTTAAATGTCAAGGGAATCCAACACATTTAGGTTCCTTTAACCCAGAGCTATTTAAGTCCGGATCTCTGCCATGTTGCACTATATGTGAGAACGATGAGCTGTTGAGTAAGGGAAAAAGAAGTAGGAACATTCCTCTGATGAGGCCAAGGGTTTGGCTCTATGATGACCATGACTATGCGGATGAGACAGCCATTGCCATGGCCACTACTTCAGACCTTAATGCAAAACCCGACGCTGTGATTGTCTTAGGTACTGCACTTAAAGTCAAGTCGGCAAAAGCGCTTGTTATGGATATGTGCGCAGCAGTTCGAAAATGTGGTGGTTTATCTGCTTGGGTTAACCTTGAGCCTCCTTCAAAAACACTTAAATGCTTCGACATAGTCGTAAAAGGCGACTGTGACACCATAGCAATGCATGTGTCGAGCTGGTGGTTGAAGGAGTGTCCTAATATCATAAGCGATGCACACATAAAGTACCTGCAGGGGAAATACAAGCTGTTCATTGCAAGGTCAACGGAGGAAGCTCGTAGGCTTTTGGAGCAGGACCACAAGAGGAATCCGACGGCACTTGGCAGGACGCAGAACATAGTTCCTGAATCTGGGGAAGCAGCAAAATTGATTGCCTTTAAAGCCGTCAATCACGCTACTAAAAAAGCAACTCCAGCGTTACCTCATAAGACCATACGTACACAAGCACCCTCATCTATAATTCCGCCTAAAACTTTGTCTGCATCATCTGTAATACTACCATTACAGCAGTCTACTGTGTCCAGAGTCCCTGATTTGTTATCATCTTCATCTCAGAGCCAAGCCGCACAAACGTCAGCATCTAACGGTCCACGTACACCAGTGTCTACACCAATCGCTTCACTCGCACAAGCTTCCGCATCTAACACCTCACTTGCCGCATCCCAGGCCTCACAGTTACGAAAGAATTCTGTATTACTAAGTGGGCTGAGCCCTTCTACGACCTTTTCAGCTCATAATATTCTAGACTTCATACCAAAACTTACGCCTAGTTGGGAACTAGAGATTTCAAAGAGGCTAGACAGTGTAATTGTCAAAGGAAAAGTTGGTGACCGCCAAAGTTCGTCGACTCTTACGACGATCATCAATCTAGGTTATAAGGCCAGTATAGCTTCGTCACTCTGGCGTCTACAATACGGAGAATGGCTCGACGATGAGATTGTCAATGCATACATTGAACTTCTTCAGGGGTCTAACCTCGCTCACGGGCAGCATATCCAAAATTCTTTTATTTTAAGAATGCCGTTAGGGAAGCCATGGAAATCATTCTCAAAACTAATAGATACAGGAACATATACGATGTACGTCCCTATCAATAATGCTTTTCACTGGACTTTTGCAGTAATAAAATCGCAGAGAAAGGGCGCCACTGTGCAATGGGAATATTATGATAGTCTTGGCAGGGTACCACCCAAGATACTTTTAGACTGGATTGATAATTGGTTTCCCAAACATGAAAAGGTTCAAGCACTACAAAACCCCAAGCAAAGCAACTTCGCTGATTGCGGTCTGTTTGTCCTTCTTGGCATTCGTCTTATGGCTTCAGGGCGGCCACATCTGTCCAACCAGCAGGCCATGGCGGTCATGCCCAGATTTAGAAAGAAAGTCCTAGCAGAGCTCTTAGCTTTATGTCTCGATCCGTCTAGCGTCCAACTTGAAGAGTTAAAACGAAGAGAGGCACTCGTTGAGAGAACCCCCCCTCAAGAAAAGCCTCTTGAGGGCAAGAAGAATGTGTTAGCAAGTTTATTTGTGTCGCAATCTCCTCCCATCCTTATAGAATCAGACACTTCAGATGATCTCAACGAATCCGAACATGAGGTGGATCGGGCTTTGCCACCCTCAATTTCCAGAGGCTTGAATCGAAAGGACAGCCCGGCTCGGCTAGCTGATTTGTTTGGAGAAGAGCCATGCATAGTCAAGACACTAAGAGAGGCTGTCATCACTCAACGAGCCTTACAAAATCGTCAGGATAATTTGGAAATTAAGAGCATCAAGCTTCATCATTTGTGGGCCATGGTTAGCGCAGAGAAGCGGGCTCTAAGACAACGCCATATACACTACGAGTTTTCTCGCCAGTTCTGGGCTGAGATGAAAAAAATGAACAGGACTCCACATCAACGCGGTCCAGTGCCTAAGGCAACAATTTCCAGGGTCATGGAGGAGCTTAAAATTACTGAAATGGCTAACTGGAAATTCGTCTTGCAACGTGCACGGAGAGCATCAATCTGGACCGAACTAGCTGATATATTCATGGACTATCTAGACCATCCTAGTGTGGCACTATGCGCCGTCCCAAACGCCACGTACAGTCTAGAGACGTTAACATTAGCCAATCGCAAGACCTTCTTGGAGGCAATCCGTGCGAGGGTAAGAAAGCCAGGAAATGAAGTTTTAACAAGATTGAAAGCTGCAAGTCCTCTATATATGGCGCTCATGAACGGCCGCTTATCTATAGGCGTTCTTCCAATTGAGTCTAATAAGCACCTGTTATTTGATGAAACGGTTAGGCTAAATAATTAAGACCCTTTCGTAATTGAAGCATGGATACAGATCTTTCTTGGGTATAGCAGTCATAGTTTTCTCGTATTGCTTCATATAATTTAAACTACACCTCAAATCTGAGCTGTGAGGTCCAATCGTATACATAAAGATAAAATGCACCTTACAAAATGGTTGAGACCCTCCGAGATTTCCATAAAGTTGGAGTTATGCTGGTTGAGAACCTACTGTGATACTGTAGCTAAATTGGACGTGGCTATAATTATTTCTAAATCTCGTTGCCAAGTATACGCTGGCGCTTGTTCTCTTGCTCCGTAGCAGATAAATCTCTAATGGAACTGTCGTTGAACCCTTGCAGCATATTCTAGAGCAGGGTACTGTATTGTAATTTAGTAGCGTATAACTACAGTAACATATTTGCTGCGGTAAAATTCACATCGTAGTTATTGGCTTATAACTATATAAGGGGCTGTAATTTGCTGCATATTAAGTACATTGTTGAAAGGTCCAAAAACGGAGCATCATAATTCCAATGCTATGGCTCGAAACTTAAGCCATTTATTACTGTTTCATTAACGTATATTAATATAAAAGTATTTGATATCCAGGCTGGATATCCTAGACATAACTCTACCTTCCAGTCGAGATGTTTCTCAGAGAACTAGCTGTCTTCACGTTGTTAAGCTCCGTCTTTGGCCACCACCTAGGCACAGCTTATAAACACCATCACAATGATAGGAGTGTTAATCCAAGATACACTTGTAAAAATGGTTTAACTAGGCAAGCTAATATCTTTTTATAGTGAATCTTTCTAACAGGTCTTAAGTTCTCATGTAGCTCCTCGCTCTAGTGCAGTTGGTATTGACTCTACTACTTTGAGCCCTACTTCAATCCATACTACCACAGTAAACGCCGCTAGTGCATCCACGTCTTCAGCTTCAACTACAGCTCCTGACAGTACCGTGTCACCTACTAAGAGCACAGGTACAAGCGAATCTACCACAGGCGGTTTCATTTCTCAATGCTCATCAACTCCCATTAATGGCTGCGCCAATAGCAAAAATATCATCGCTCAGACTTCCTTGTCTGAAGGTGACAATTGTTATTCTCATTGTACGCGAAATATAAATTGCATTGGCTATGTGGTTGGTACAGACACAGACGGTCACTATAGGTGTGATCTTTTAAGTACAAATGGCCCATTGGCTTGGGATCAGGACCTCACCAAATCTAATCCAGATTTATGTCACCGGTACTTTATTTATAATTTTAAATGTCCTGATGCCTAATCCTTCCCCTAACTACCCTCTCTTTTGTTCTTAAACTTTTCTCACTAAAGGTGATAATAACGAACATTGTCAACCTATAATAAGCTAAGTTATTCTTCAACGTTTCTCCCCGACGAGAATAGTCAGCAGCACGAAATAGACCGTAGTTGATTATGCAGTTGATCATGCTGTCGATTGTTTCAATCACCCGACCAATCACCGCTTCGGCCTTCCCACCCCCGTCAATCGCAATGATCAGAGTCTCTTCTAATTTCGGAGCACTTGGGGAAAGGTTCCATGAAGAAAGAATATGGCTCTAAGTTTGAAGAAACTCGGAGAGGAAATGAAGCAATTCGGAAGTTAAGCCGTCCGAGGAGAGCGGCATAAACGTCACATGTTTTAACTTCGAAATTTAGTGTTTACTATTGTGCATTAGTCTATTTACCGTTAGCCTATTTACCGTAACCACTTTTGTCGGGCCAAAAAAGTGGCTGTTTTTCAATCCGTGCGCCGTATCGCGCCATCCCATCCGTTACACGGGTAGGCGGACTAACGTTATATTGATACATTTCGTACCTTCACAGTAGATTTTGTAGTGCTGCGCTTAAAATTTGACACTAACTTAATAGCTTAACGTTTGATACAGAAGGAGACACCTGGCAACTCATTGCCTCTGCGATTGCGATAACCAGCATAGGCCAATTAGAGTGCGCTGCCCCAACGCTAGTGCCATGATTGGTCAATGCCGTGTCTAGGGCAGAACATACTTAGCTGTTTAAGGTTAACGCATGCAATTCTATTTATGCTTAATTACACGACGTGTCAGCAGGCGAGGAGATAAATGAATTTCCACGAGTGAGGGCGAGGCGTTTCGGTGGTTGCGAGGAGGCTGGATTTGAGACGCAACCCTACCGCATAGACTTATAAACGATATTTTGCGGCATTAAAAAATGCAAAAAAGCAGCATGACTTACAATCCAACGAATATCCATTCTAAGTCTCGATATCAAGCAAATACCTAGCCTCATAGCGCGCAACTCAAGGCTTACAAAACAAAATCTCTTTCCCGAGAGCAAGAAACACCTCCTCCCACCTCTCCCACCCCTCCCACCCAGCAAGCCGTCCTAGCAACAGACTATGTAAGCTGTGATGCACCGGTCCTCCCCACTTCTCATACTCCTTCAGCCTCTCCACGCCCTCGTCGAGCATCTCCTTAACCCAGCTCGTCTCCTTCTCCAATTCACTGATGCTGCACCACAAAAAGTACGGCCCATGCGCTAATACCAGTTCGCGGTATATGTACTGCCGCTTTACGAGATTGCTGTCATCCGCGCTCGACTCTCCAAGTATCCCATGGCTGTTGTCCTCGCAACTGCCCGCGCTCCAAGTCGACTTGTCGCCGTACTCAAACATCATACTAGCAACCCAGACGAGGGTGAGCATGCTTGCGAGTGCAAGCGCATCTTGCTCGCATATCCAGAATTTTTGCTGTGCGTCGTTAATGGAGATCTTCCGTCCTTCGACCGGCGTGCTGCTTGCGACGCGCGCGTCAAAGAGCTTGAGGAGCATGTTCAGGCCGTGGCTCTTAAAGGCACTTATGCCAGAGAGGCCACATGAGGCATAGATGCATGTAGAGGTTTTGAAGAGGGAGAGCAGGAGGTTTGGGGTGGTGATGTCAAGGAGCGGGGAATTGGAGAGGTCGCCGAGGATTTTGTTGCGCTTTTCCTGCTCGGCTATCCAGGAAAAGGTGTATGGGAAGCGGACTTGAGGGGGGAGGTAGCATGGGAGAGTGCGCTTTGGTTCTAAGGGAGGGGTCGCTAGGGACGTCAAAATGGGCCAGGACGGGATCGAGGAGGCGAGGATGGGATCCATGGAGGTTGAGTAGAGGTGCGACGCGAACCGCTGAGAGAGCTGCTCTTCGTGAGTCTTCAGGATATGATTTATTGTCTGTAACGAATGGGTTATTAAGGTGGAGGGGGTAGAAGCTGGGCAGGGGTGAGACGAGGCACCTACCTTGGAGCTCCCAAGCAAACTCCCAATATCCCTTGGTTCCCACCTTAGTTGCATGACTATGTTCAAGATAATCTCGATGGGTAGCTGCTGCAGCCTGTCTAAATCCGGTGATGCCATCCTCAGACTGTTGACATGGCGTTGTACAGGGGAGGTCGCTTAAACAAAACAGTAATAGATGGATGTATCAGAGAAAGTCAGTAATGGACAGTACAGATGGTGGAGGATAGAGAAGGAGGAAAAGTGAAAAAAGGACGTATACGGTAGTTATTTCAAGCAGTTTTCGGCGGTTTGCAGTGTTTGCGCTATCAAGCGCGAAAACTGGCCCAAAAACTATACGGCGGAGATGTACTTTAGCAGCGTGTGAAATAAAGAGTTTGGTAAAATGCACACAGTATTTATTGGCTTATGGAAGAAACTGTAATTTGCTGCCTTCTAACAGGAGTCCCGACGTGGAGAGGCAACTGCTGTGCCGAGACGAATCTATAGTTTAGGGTCTCAATTTCATAAGTGTGCTATTGTTTTTTAGCCATTTCTGCACAAGGCCTCAATTTATAGATATATCTGAGTTTCTAGGCCAGGGCACAAAGGTGCTACCAAGAAAGAATATGACTCCAAGTTTTGAAGACAAAGAAGACAAGGAAGAAGAGGCACACAAATCGCCAAGCGGATTTATCGCGCTTACATAAAATGTATTCAGACACTGGCGCGAGCGAAGACTTCTGATATTTCTAGTCTAACACAATGTATGCGTTAACACAAAAATGTAGAAATTTTTTATTGGATTTGCAATTTAGAGTTAATTAAATTCAAATTAAGTTACTGAAGTTTGCCTACTCAGTTGCTTGTCTCCTGCCACCTTGCCTTGTTACTTTATCCTCAGCCACCTGTGACAAAGCTACCTATTTTATCTAAAATAGTTTGAAACTTGAGGCGATTCTTTTGAGCCTTTTTCTTAATATTCTCCTCAACAAGATCTATAACGTATTTCACATACGAGTGGCCCACACAAGCGAGTGGCCCACGAAA
>JPJV01002560.1:0-41464 GCA_000750745.1 Pseudogymnoascus sp. VKM F-4281 (FW-2241)
ACCCCGCGAACGTGACCAAGAAGACATGTACAGCGGCGCCCCCACCACCCTCCTCGCCGAGCTCCAGCTGCGCAAACAACACGCCAAAACCCGCACCCAACACCCCCCACAACCAGCCGGCTCGCGCTCCACCCTCCTCGAACTCGACGCCGTTGCGCTCGTCGAAACGAAAGCCAGACAGCAGAAACGCGTTACTCTCGCCTGGCAGGATCCGCACCCTTCCATCGCAGCCGCGGAGGAGGAAGACGACGACGTTCCACTCGGCGTGCTGTTCCCTGGACAGGCGCTGCAGCAACTCGACCGCGCTTCGAGACCGATGGGATTAATGGAGCGCAGAGAGCTAGAGGACAACGAACCCCTCAGCCAGCGCCGCGAACGCCTCCTCGGCCGCGGAGGACTCCAGCGCGAACCTCTACGTCGTGGGACACCGGAGCCTGGCCACGCGACCCCCGAGCCGGCAGAGGATACAAATCGACTGCCCAATGCCCGGCCGGTGAGCGGAGCCTTCTCGCTCGAACTGCTGCATCAGTTCGGCGATCCGGCAGCAGCGCAGGAGGAAGAGGAGGAGGAGGAGACGCTAGGGCAGAGACGTCGCCGTTTACTCGCTGAGCGCGAGGCTGCTGCTGCTGCGGGGGCGAGACCACCGCCGAAGCAGAGGAGGAGTATGGCTGATATCCTCTCTGCGCACCCTGCGTCCGGACGGGTTGAGTACCCGCATCTCGCCGAGCACCTGCAGCAGCAACAGCAGCAGCAGCAGCAACAGCGCGGCGGGCAGAGGCAGACGGTATTCGGCGGCCCCCCACCCATGTACCCAGAGATGGGGGTTAACTACCAAAACCAGGTATCTGGTGGTGTAGGGAGCGGAATGAGCGGTCGCGAGATGGTGGAGCAGATGAAGGCTATCCGTGCGAGACAGTCGCAACAGGGCGCGTGGGGAGGCGGACAGATGTGGCAAGGCATGGCGCAGGGGATGGGAGCGCAGCCGCAGCAGGGGGGGGTGGATATGGTGGAGAGGTGGAGGAGGAGTGTTATGAGTCCCGGGGCGTAGGGGGGATGTGTGTGTGATATATGTGTGATGCTGGTGCGATGGGGTTCTTTTTTTTTGCTGGAGCGGGGTTTTGGGAAGGGATAATATAGACGGATGGGGTTGGTGCATTGCGTGGGTGGGATGTGGATGGGATGGGTGGCGGATATTGTAATGTTGTAATAGAGTAATAATTATGGGAATATGAGGACTTGAAACTATGGCTCACGGTGTGGTGATAGTTTGGAGTTGGTTTCGGTGTGATTTTATACAATTATCGATTATATATGGGGTATATCTAAGTCTCCGCCCATCCCAGGAGTCTCTTGATACTCCCGGTTCATGACTATTTCGTACAACGCCGGTATTAACCCATCCTCGCAACGACAAACAATTATAGGTAAGTAAAAGGGTATCCAAGTTCTCCCCGTCTATTCCGCACGAAGTTTCCCGTTCTTGCGTACTTCATTCAAACAATCCATCTCCCCAGTTTGGTTTTGTTTCCATCGTCAAACCTCTTCGCTGCGGTTGCCACTTCCCAACTCAGGATGCCGCACTACCGACCCGCCGGACGCGAAACTGCCATTGGATAGGGATACCCAGCTCTCGCTCGGGGATAATGACGCACTTCGTGGTCTCCGTCCGCGGGGGGTGCTCGGGGTGCTCCGCTCGGACATCTGTATTCCCAATCCTTCGTGGGGCATCGCATCATATCCGCCGTCATATCTCGCAATCGGCCCTCTCCTTATAGACCCCTCCTGACTTATCAGCGACTCATCAGCACCCTCATCATCATCGTCCTCATCCTCTTCCTCCATCTCACTCTCGGAGTCTTCCACGGGTCCTCCCCCTAACGGTCTCACTCCCCTCAGCACCTCAGCAAACAACCCCATCAACCCCCTAAACTCCCCTTCACTGACCGCCCTCCCCGAAAACCTCGCCTCTTCATACCCCTCCACAAACTCCCTCCACGGCACCCCCCCATCAAGCACCTTAAGCTCCAACAACACCAAAACATACTCCCTAAGCCCCGCATGCACCGGCCGCGGCAACAACGCCAAACTCGCTGCCGTCGCCCCCGACAACGCCACCGCCTTCGCCTCAATAAGATGCGGTAACTCCGCAATCACAGGCGCGTAGTGCAAATTTGGCAGATCAGGAGACGTAGGCGAGGACCACCCCGCGTGCGCGATCGGACCCCATACCGGGTCAGCGGTAGGCATTAGCGCCGCATCTGCAGCCTCTGCTTCTCGCCGCCGCCGTCGCCGACGCCGGAGTAGGCGGTGTGTATGTTTTGCCAGACGCCTGGATGTCGGCTCTATGGTTGCGGAGGGGAGGGGACAGGCGAGCCCAATGTCGACGGCTGCTGTGTTTGTGGCGGGGGTGTGGGGGCGAGCGTTCCATGCGACGAGGGCCGAGCGACGGAGGGCGTCGCGGATGAGGGTGTGTACTTTTGGGGGCAGATCGGCGGGCGTGAGGGGGAGGTAGGGCTTCGGTATCGATGCGAGGATTGTGCGGGTTGTGTAGAGGCGAGACGCGTAGAAGAGGAGGGCGAGGAGGGCGGTGAGGAAGTAGACGGTGGAGATGACGAAGACATTGTAGAGTTGCCGGTTGGTGAGGGCTTGGCGGATGGCGTCGGCGGGGGCAATGATTAGGAGGCCGAGAAGGATGAGAGCAAGGAGCGTGTAGAGGGTTGTATAGAAGATGCGGAAGAGGCGCGGGGTGCGGGCGCGGGCCATTGTGTGGGCGGGTGGTGTTACATTATCGGGGGTTCGTGGGAGGTGTGAGCATCGCGGGGTTTGGTGATCTTGGTCGAGGGTGAGGGTGAGGCTGGATGGCAGCTTGAAGGTGATGGTGGAGAGGAGAGAATACGCGGTGACGGCGCGCGGGTATGCCTCTTCTTTTGGTGAATATAGGAATGTGAGGTTATAAACTCTAGGAGAGAGTATTCTATATCCAAGATAATAAAAATGCGCAGGTTGGTATGTTCATAGGGTGAGTTTGGAAAGGAGCGGACGTTTGTTTGGCCCGTGGTGGTTGTCGACCTTCGCAATTCTGGTCCAGACCAAATATTGGATGACTAAGCCTGACGTCGCCAACGATTCGAATAACGAACAAACAGTCAATTGGGTTATGGGCCAATATAGTTTTCTTACACGTATTTCTGGTAAAGTATGGATCTCATATATTATATTCTTAGTAGTATACTATTTATGATTTTAGATATAACTGTCCACATTACTACCACCGAAATTTGTCCTCCTCAAAGTTCATCAACCTTCCCTAGAACATGCTGTGTCCCATCATCCTCTCTCATTCCATCCTCAACATTCCCCACGACGAAGAAATCCTTCACAATCGCAGACCCATCTGCGACAGTTGCATACTGCTCCGGCGTACACGTACCTGGAGCCCGAACATAACACTTTGGCTCCGGAAACTCAGGGACTTTATTCTTGATATGGAAAATCGAAGACAGGCCCTTGGTCGCCAGGTCATCTGAGACGGGCAGGAGGCCTTCCGCGATGTCGAGGTTGAATGTGGCGCGCATAAATATCTCGTATGCGACGTGGGGTTTGTACCATGGGACTGCCGTTACTGATTAGCCTCACTCACATCCCACCAGAGTAAGACCTGAAATCATGTTCTTCCCTGAGGCAAACGTACCTTCATGACCGGCCTGAAACACACGTGAAAAGGAGTAATTCCCATACTGCCTCACCATCCCTCCTGTCGCCGAATTAATATAGATTGGAACGTATCCAGCAGCTCTGAACCCCTCGGACCTGTTGTGGTTGATCAACAGCGATACTACTTCCCCGCCGAGCCAGTTACAGGCGAAGTCGCGGTCGCCATTCATCATGTGCACCTTGACCCCGCTATCGAGGAGGTAGGCGACGGCTTCCATGGAGCCAGCACGGTTGATATCTCCGGTAGAGTTGAAGGCCTCGGCGACGGCGGGGGATGCTGCGGTGAAGTTTACCGGAACGCCGAGAGCGGAGAGGACCCAGTCTTGAGTGAGGTAGCCGTGCATGTCTGTGTTGTATTAGTGAGGTGTTATATAGGGGCAGGAATCTTATAAAGTAAAACAAAGGGTTCTCACATGGTTCCGGAGTCGGATCAGCTTTTGGGTGTGCAATATCAAACCAGCCCCACTGCATGATGTATAAGTTGTGGTTCATATGTACCGTTTTGTGACTAGGAGGAAAATAAGGGGTGGGACTAACAGTGAGATTCTCTTCGATGCTATCCATCGACGCACACTCGTTGTAATGAAGATCATCGAAGCACTTGATGGCCGAGCTCATTCTTCCTACCCAGTCTGGGTCTTCGGATTCGGCTAGCTTCTGGCATGCAGCCAACTTCTCTCTGCATCCGCCTGGCCTTTCATATTCGTATAATGTTTTCTCGTACTCCTCTTTGCTAATGTGTTGGATTCCGTACGTCTGTAGTCCATTAGTATGTGACCCAAAATATACAGCGAAGAACATGCATTATTATACGCCATTTGATTGTAGCTGGGAAACTGGATGAGGTTGTCGAGCAGGCCGTTGATTATCCCCAGCGTGTCAAGGTGTATGTAATGAATGCCCTCCTCATCAATGGTGCCATTTTTAATCTTCTCATTCTGCTGCTGGAAGAACTTGAAGAACCCAGGCCCATAGTGGCCACCGTAACTCTCGGTCCACAAGCTCACATGGTCGTTATTCGGTTTGTAAGCCGGAAATTCGGCAAACCAAGTCTGCGCAAAATGCCAAAGGGCATGTGCGGCATGCACGGTAGTGTTGGCGGTGTTGCCTATCGACTGGCTGCCCACCGTACCGACATAGAAGGTGTTGTTCTGCTCTGGAACGCCGTCGGTGAAGTCCGTTGGGATCATCTTTTTAAGTTCACCCTCCTGGGTGAGGTCTACAGTGATATTGGTGAGGACGTCATAAGAAAAGCCAACCTGGGCTGGCTGGTCAATGTAGAGCATGTTCACCTCGTTGTTCCATGACCACGGGTTTAGATAGCTGGAGTTGGAGTCTGCACCGATAAAACAGGGGCCATTTTCTTGAAGGGCTCCCATCAGGGATGAGCCGCCGGGGCCGCCATTGAGCCATATGGCGAGCGGGGCATTCTGAGGGTCTTTTCTAGACTCGAAGAACCAAAAGAAGCTGATATATATTGTTAGCTGGGTGTCTACATCTCTGGAATCCGTATATCTTGTGGAATTCTCACGTGTTTATGGGATAGTCCTGATTCTCACCACTTATATTGGAAAGTAAGCCTGGAGGAAGGTGCACGTATCCGCTATAGCTCTTGACACCTGGTGTAGTCTCGCAGATTCCAGGCTGGTACGAGTACTTTGTCAGCTAAAACGTTTAGGATAGCACATATGGTTTGTTTAAAATACGTGCCTCCTTATACGAAATTGTGACTCCCTCGTGGTACTTTGATTTCAGCGTTGTAACATCCTTCAGCGGCGGCGGGAACTGGGCCAGAACCACGACTGGAGCCAAAGCAAGGGCACCAGCAATTAATGAAAGCATTATATTATCAGCAAAACAAACCCACAATTGTGAGGACCAAACATATGCGCGAACCAAGGGAGAAATCTTATATATAGGTGAAAAATAACTACAGAATACTTTCAGCGTTTCACCGTATCCGGCACTATGCGCAATATATTAGCTGGTGCCTTGGTGACATATGGCTACTATGTAGTTAGATGCGGAACTATGATGTTTCTGGCAGGTGCAAAGGTGCACAGGGTGCTGCTTACGTTGACGCAAATATATTCGTTGGATCCGCTTGGTCGTCGCTTCGCTCTCAGTCGAAGTAAGCAAGTTGTCTTGTAGCTTATTTAACGTCTATTTCCACAACAATTCAACAACAAATATACAAGACAACCTGCTTACTCTGATTGAGAGCGAAGCGACCAGGCCGATCCGACGATTACGCGTTTTTGGTGGGGAAAAACGCGAATCCTAACCATGCAGTTGACACCCAGTTGAGGGAGCTTACACCTAAAACCCCCAGTAGAGTATTCCCCGCATCATCCCAACTGAGCAGTGATAGTCGTGATGTTGGAAATCTGTCACCAGAGTCCTGTGCACAGTGCATTCATGACGTTAATACGGTGCCTAGTCACGAGTCCATGGCTCCAGGCACACTGTCATCAAAGATTTTCGTTCATGCTTGTTGTTGCGGACAGCTAATGGCCATGTACTCACATTGCAATAGCTGATAGGTAATGGACCGTGAGGAACGTGGTCCCTTCAATAAATTCAAAGTAGGTGTAAAGCTTTGTTGCTTTGCCTATCCTTCGCTCACTATGATTGAAATAGCACATATTTTTTTTCTTCTTTTGCCGTTATATCCTCAACTCCTTCCATTACCCATCTCCCTCAACCTCAAATTTCACTTCTCCACGAACGGCCCATCCACAGTCGTATCTCTTGGCAATCTATTCTCTCCCTCCACATATGTCGACCCTACCTCTTCCCTCGCCAGATCATTCACCCACCTCCCCGCCCCTTGGATCCCTCCCTCTCGAAAACTACTCGCCAAATAAAACCATGCAAGAGCATTTCCCACCGTCCCAACCTCGTCGCTCACCGTCCGCGACGCCTCATCGCTCATCCGATCATACAAGTCATGATCAGTCCATAGCCGCATTAGGCACTTCGCCGCGTCCTTCCAGTCCCCTGGTTCGACGAGGAACCCATTGCGCTCGTGCTGAACCTGGAGTTGGATCCCGCCAACCCGACTCACAATCACCGGTCTCCCCTTCTTGAGGGCCTCGGAGACCTTTACCTCGAATCCTTCCCGGATGGAGAGCTGGAGGACAGTATGCGCGTTGGTCAGGAGCGCGTTGAGGAGTTGATCGTTTGGTTCGAGGCGCTGGACCGAAATGGAGTCGGCGAGAAGAGGGCAGTGCGTTTCGATGTAGGACATGGTCTGGTCGTGGATTAGAGTGCCGTCGGGGTCATCGACGGAGCCGTTCCCGACACTGTGGAGATGAGAGTTAGCCACCATCTAGAGATTACAGGAACTTGGTGGTTGGAAACAATCAAAAGGCAAGACTAACATGAGGAGTTGAGGAGCGTTCTTGGTTGATGATGGGCCTGCTTTTTTAAGGAGAAGGGAGCGGAACTCGACGTAGGCTTTTAGAACAACGGGGATGCCTTTGGAGGGATCGAAGCGCGCTATTTGGACAAAGTATTGGCCTAGAAAGTGGTGTCAGTTTACTTCTACTGGCTTGGGAAGGAGCAGCGCCTACGAGATGGGAAGCCCAATTCGGTCCTGGGAGATATCGGTCAGCTGGGCTACATGTGGATAGATGGGAGGTCTTACACCCGCAAACCGTATGCCCTTTGGTTATACAAATGCATATAATATTGCGTATCCCAATCCGACAATTGCTTGTTCAGTCCGTCTAACCTATATAGGCATCAGCAATTACTCAACCCATAGAATTTGAATGCAAATCTCACCAGTCGGTAGTGGCGGGAAGATATGCGACCTTCTCGGCGGGCACATTCCCCGGAATAAAATCCGGTATAGGGTGACTTATGAACAAGTCTGCCTGCGCGATTTTAGACCACAAATGGTCCCAAATATCCTGTTGTGGCGTCCCAGGTTTGTCGCAAAGGTCACTTCGGATCTGAATGTGACTTCTGTAGAGGACTGGTCGGTCGGGCGTTAAGAGCTTGATGAGGGGAATTAAGCTGGGCATTTGCGGGTCATCAATCTGGCAGTGTTAGGTAGGCTATGATATGGGTAATGTAATGGACTTACAACGATGATATCAGCGCCGCCTTCTGAGGGTGGCTGCAGCGGCCCGTTTTTACAGACCCAGTACCTCTCAGCATGCTCGGTGATCCAGCCGTCCACGGCAGCTTTCTCCTCAAATGAGATTCGGACCCCAGGGTCCGCGACGCCTTGGAGGATATTATGGATAGTCTTCGTGATTCGGAAGACGCCCGGTTTCGGTTTCGGGACATACCTACCATTTCTCAGATTGGAAAAAAAAAGGCACACAGCGGGTCAATTGGGGCGGCACTCACCACCGTAGATCGACCTCGATCGTTCGCGCAAAGCGTACAAGTGCGTGTCTCATTAACGCCACGCCACCGCCTTGCGGAGTACTACTGAAGAATGCGATTTTCGTCTTCTTCTCCTTCAATTTCCCCGCATAATGCGTCATCGCGCCCCAAGTAACCGCCTGGCATGTCTTCTGATAGTCCTCGAGCCTATGCATGTGAGCGCGAAACCCAGCATCGATTTGCACAATCCCACGATACCCAACCTGGAGCAGCGGCGACAGACTCGGTCCAAAGGCCCTGTTGTTGTCAATTGGGGCGCAAATACGGATATCAGGTGGGGACATACATAATGGACTTTCTCGCCATAGAATCCGCCTGCTCATCAACGCCCCTATCCTTCCAGAACGTAAAACTCTCCATGTCCCTCTCTGAGCCGTCCTGATCAGGCCACAATGCAAGCGGCACCAGATCCAGCTCCGACCACAATCTCGAGCACAGCGTCGGGCTGACGCGCTCAAGATCTACGGGCAGACCGCCGCCGATGTACTTGCATAGGTACTTCTCCTCGTATGTGCGTAAGGATTTAATGACAAAGTCCGCGATGGGGTCGGTGCCATCGCGTGGTGTAGGGAAGGGCACATTGTGCACGGTGAAGTCGTGGAGATAGACGCTATCGTGGAGGGCAATGGCAACGACAGCCACGTTGGGGTCGTTGCTAAAGGCGGCGGAGACGCCAACGAAGAGGGGCTGTGGTGTTTGATTTAGCTTCCAGCAAGGATGGGGGGTATTGAAAGGCGACTGAAAAACAACATACCGTAAGCGTGACGGCGCCATGCTCCTTCTCTGCGACTTGCAGCCGGTATTGGGATGGCCTCTTCTCAAACTCTCTATTCGCGGCAAAGGCTACCATGGCCTTGAGAACCGGCTGTAGTTTCCTTGCGGCATGCTTCCAGACTTGCGTGGGTGTGCTGGGGCGACTTGTTTGATCCGATCGAGTTGGTGTCATAACTCGTTTCAGGAATCCGCCTCCTTCACTCTCACTTGGGGAACGCTTTGACATTGTCGTCGTGATTGCTTGTTTGAAGTAATGGCTAATGCTCTATTGAGGTGGTACTTTATCAAGGTTGGTATCCAGTAAATGTACAGATAATAGACACGGGAACGTCGGAAGTTTTCGAGTCCAATGGGTAATGGCCTGAGTCCGTCCAATGAGATATCGGATACTCGAGTATAGGTATATAAACGTGATCGAGGGCTATGAAGACATATATTTGAAAAGCCTAGAAAGGAGCCACTTGGATTGCTGATATATAGGGTAAGTAGAGATAGATCTCCTATTTATAAATAGCCTCATAAGACATTTTCAACTACGTAGTTGGAAGTTGGTTGATGACGACGTTACGTTGCTGGACAAGGCTGGGCAATGAGCTTGTGTGGGGTTGACAAGGCTGATAGGTGGGACGATCCCCCCACATGGTTCACAAAACGCGGGGTATGCTATACATAGCTACGTTTGAAAAGGCCAATTACAAGACACAAATTATTCTCAATCTCGTTATTCTTTTCAATTGCGATATGTTTAGAAGTCATCTGGTGCTTGGAGAACGCAGGGCCAGTATAACGCCGAGTGAGCGAGGCAATGTAGTTGGGAATTCATATGCCAAGGTCAAGATTCAGTCACAGTCAAGATCTATACCTCTTAACTCACAACAACCCCTCATCTTCCACATACGACCATAGACTCAAGAGAATTGGGCATCCCGTCCGCTCTGCCATACACAAGCTTGAGATCGGTGGATTAGTAGTTGGGTGGGTGACCACCAGCGAATACCCACTGTTGTATGTTTTTTGCTGTTGTTTTTATTTATTTTGCTAGAAATTAGAAGTTCAGGGGTTAGATCGAGATACTATCATATTATCTGAACCATTGATTAAATGAGGAGCAGAGTAAGAGGCAATCGGTGCTGCCTCGCTAGTAATACAGACATCTTTCCACCACCCGAGTTATCGACGCCAGTTATTCCAAAGGCAGTTGGGTTACAGCCCCGATGCATACTTAGAGATGCTTGTGTATCCATTCGTCCTCCGTTAGCTCTTTTGAGGAGCTACGCTTGCTGGGCTCCCACTGTAGCATTTTTCGCATGAGGCGTAAAAATGCCTCTCTATCCTCTTGTCCTTCAAGAGTAGTTTCCCTTTCCTCAAGCGGAACCCGGCCCGTTAATAAATTTTCTGTGCGGAAGCCACCTAAAAGTATCATATATAGTTAATATACCATACTGGTATTCACTGGACGTAACATAACAGAACTCTTAACTTGCCTTCAGGTAAAAAGAACTTATCTCCTAGTTCCCCTTGGGCAATAAGACTCGGTGGCGGGGGACCAAGAAGATTTATCAGCTCGGCGAGATGGGCGCGACTCCGGTACTTCTGAAATTCTGGGTCTTGGCCGGTGAACAAATGACCACCTTCATAAATGTCCCAAATCTGTGTCAAAGTTTAGTACCTTTCGTCGCATGATAACCAGGCCGCTTGTCTTACCATGCATCCCACGTTCCATATATCAACATTATATGTCCAAGGAACTGCTAGAAGCACTTCCGGTGCTCGATAAATACTAGGTTGAATGTCTTCCGAGTGGTGTTGGTCACCGAGCATGGCTGAACCAAAATCGCATAGGACTGAGGCATTTTGAGATCGCGGGACATGTAGATTGTTCTCCCGTCTGTGTCTACCTCCTTCCTCGGAACAGGGCGCTGAAGCTCCTCCTCTTCGAAGTCGCTAAAGACTGAATCATCGTTAATGCCGAGCATGATATTATCAGCCTTAATATCTATCAGAAAAATTTGTTAGTGGTTATAGAAGTATGGGGGGTTAAACCGAGCCACAAACCAGTATGTATGATCTGGCACTCCGTATGGAGATAATCGAGTGCTAAAAACAGGCGTAGAAGAACGAATGCTATGACCGCCGAAGGCAGTGGCTCTACCGGGTTGCGGCGTAAGAACGTCAAAATGCTCTCAAATAATGGGGGGTGAACAAGACATTGATGTTTATCTTCAGATCCATCAATATAAAAAGTATCAAGTAAGGTTCTGACGGCCTTATGGCCAGGGTGGCGTTTCGGGGATTGCTCCATGCGCCTGTACATCTTGAGCTCGTCATCCACTTGCTCTGCCATAGCTGAAGTCTGGATAAATATTTTAAGCATGACATATTTACGAGCACTAAAATTGCAGTGCGTTAGTATACCGGAACTAGTTGGTCATTGTTAGTAGATGAAGGAGAGGCTTACTTCATGTCCCGTGCAAGCCACGCCGTTGAGGTAGATCCAAACCCCAATTTCCCAACGACTTGATATCGCTCCTTGATAACTTCTCCTATCCGAGTAGGATAATACCGCGACGCAACATAGTCTGGGATGGTCTCTTCTTCGATTTTGTGGTATTCAGGTACCCGAACGAAGTTGGGGTTGGAGAAATTCAGTGGTTTCCATCTCCGTCCCAGCTGCAGCAAAGACCGCAGAAGCGACGACAACATAGTCTAAGGGGACGGCGGACAACTTTTATCGTGTGCTCCATGCATGGCAGACATAACAAACTCGCCTGCTCTATGGTTGTGGCCGTGAATATGATGTGGTCGCTGAGACATTGGTGAGGGATGTGGATTGACAAGTCAGGTGATAACGAAACAAAAGGGCTGTGTCAAGAGATTAAAATAGCACAAACATATGTTTTAGACTAGATTTTGGCCTAGATTGATTATCCTGGGAAAAAAATTGGAATAATGTTCGGGATTAATCAGCGAGTAGAGGGATACTAGGAGGGTATATTGATGTTGTGTCTGATGGAGACTACAGCGAGGACTGTGAGTAACAGTCACTCGAAGGTTAGGAATAACTGCATAGAAGGCGAAGTCTATTTTACAGTATATAGTAACTATGACTTGAATACATGCTCTCGATCATCTAGGCCTATATTCATCATGTTGGAGCCTGTCAACGGGCAAGTGATGGACGATATACTTTGTACAGTGCGCCCGAAGGTTTGAAACTAAGAATATTCTACATTATTAATTAGTACTTATCTTCCGTTTCCTTCTATGGCATAAGTCGTTTAAGCTCGTTAGGACGACGCTGCGGCAGATCGCCGCGGAGCGCTTTTCCTCTTCTTCGATGATGATGCACTCCCATTACCACTGGCCTTTGCCGCACCTTTGGCATTACCATTGGCAGACCCATTGGCAGACCCATTACCGTTCAACAGCAGCAATTCTGCCGCCCTATTGCGTTCCTCTGCCTCCTTGCGCTCCTTCTTGCGCGCCATGTCTTCCAACTCCGACTCCTCCACCTCGGACCGATCGTCCTTCACAACGTTATGTACAAGGAAGCGGTATGCACTGCGCAAAAGGCAGTACAGCCAAAATATGTTGATAGACTGGAGCGTAACCAACAAGCACAGCGTGATAACAAAGGAGAGCGTGCATTTATACTGCTGCGTCTCCCAGTTGATTTCGTACGGTCCGACTGTCTTGAACTCGGTGAAGAGCGAGTAAATGAGGCGTAGGTTCTGGTAGTGGCGGAGGTAGATCCAGGAGATGATGGACGTACTAAAATACACTTCTACCAGGGGGCAGTCAATGTAGTGGAGTGATTTGGATAACTGCAGACAGATCATTAGCACGGTCCTTAAAAATCCTCGCAGAGCGCAAGGGGGAAATAATAACTCGGTTCAACTTACAGCAAGGAAGAAATCGCTAATGTCATGGGTGATGTACACGGCAAGACCGATATACGTGAAGTGAAATCGGTAACTCAAGAAAATAAGTGTGAGTGTAACAATATGGTGTGCAACAAGCTCATAAAAGTCCTTGCGCCGCTTCTCCAAGCCCAACAACATGACAATAGCCTGTTGTGACCAATACGCCGCCTGAAACAAGTAGTAGAACTTGAAAACCGCCACGTGGGTCTTGTGTGGGAAGAACTCGTACATGCCGTGCGTGTTGAAGTACCACACGGGCGTGCCACTCATGACGTATAAGCCTGCGCATCCCATAAAGGCAAAATAGATGGCTGTGTACACCTGCTCCATGAAGCGGAACTGCTTTCCGCGCGAGTTGATACCACAGTAGCGGGCGAGCGGCCGTAATAGTTCTTGCGTGATGAACTCGCGAGTGAAGGACAAAACTATGGTATAGAAGGACACAAAGGCGAAATCCCAGAGGCCCTTGCCATATTGTGTGGGCGCGTTGGGGTCGGCACCCTCGACGGGCTCCTGTTCGTAAGAGAGGAAGATAAAACGACGCACGATGTTGGATTCGGTCGGATTGTAGGCATATGCGGAGAGGAAGGCGAGCATGAGAATTAGAGGAATGATACACGTGTGCTTTGTGACAACGTGCTTGCAGCGACCCAGAAAAGAAAGGGGTTCCCTCCGTTGTAAGAACCTTGACTCTTTGCTCTGTTGTTCGGTATTGCCGTTGGGTTTCAACGTTGCCGATAGGTCAGAGGAGGGGGTGCTCTTGGGGCCAGCTTTTCGTGAGCTTGTCTTCTTTTCCCGCCCACTGGTTTTCTTGCGCCGCGGAGTGGTGTCGCTGTCCTTCGCAGAGGGCACCTGCTCGACCGACGCCATGAGGGGCGCGGAGAACTCGGAAGGTGCCATTGTTTCGGACTGAAGCTGGTATGATGGGCAGAGGCCGTCGAGATCCGAGACTATGAGGCCTTAAAAGCTGTATGAACTGGACAGATGATGGAGGATGGTCAGGGTTGACCCTTTTCGAACGACCCGCAAAGCTGCTCGTTCACTCCTTCGTAGGCCACAACGGCACAGACTATACGCAATGCAACAGATTAAAAGACACGACAGCAGCCATAGACTTTATAAGGGCAAGCAAACACTACTGGTCTTTTCTTGTATCTGCTGACTGACAGTCTTCGGAGATGTCAGAAAGTCGGAATTAAAAATTACTGGACATGGGGGAGCCAGGGTCCACCTCGGAGGTCGCAAATCCCCGGTATTCCGGGGTCATCATCACTCCCCAAGGTGCGTAGCAGCCCCCGTAGGAGCCGAGGCGGAGACGCTAGGACAAACTTGGCGAAGCCGTCGTGCCCCTGAGATTGGGCTGAAATTTGGCCAGTGGATGCCTTGGCTTATGTCAGCAACGGCTGATGGGATGAGACAAAACACAACACAACACGCTCTGGGTCGTTACCGTCGGAGCACAACACATATGGAAATATGATATGATATAAGGCAGATGCTCGCTCGATGAATATTAGATATGACGATCAGTCTAGAAAGGTAAATATAAACAAGACCGTGGAAGGCGGTGGATGGTATCAAATTATAACGCCTACTCCCTGCTATTTCGAGTAAAGCTTCATCGAGAAGACTACCACTTACACCCCCAGGGCATCTATTCTTCCAGAACATATATACAGCTTATCATATTGTAAAACCCCGCCAGCATCGAACCTAGTCCTAATAACCTGACGCCATGTACATCCGGGTCCTCTCATTATTAGGAATAAAAAGTCCTCCCGTCCTCGCTTCGCCATTTCTTTCCTTGAATTTATTAAAAAGTTGCTATACCCTGTTCCCTATATTCGACCTCACCCCCAATTGAATAACCCATCGTATTTCTCGACGTCCCCTGGACGCATATCCCTTAACACGCCGCCAGGTGTGCCCGATTATTGTGTTTTCGGTCAACTAGAGCCTAACAGGCAGCACGTAGTACTGGCTCCGTGTGCATCACATCGACAGCAGTACCGGGCAGAGTAACGTGCTACGCCAAGCGTCCCCTGGCGTTTCACGCTGACCCGAAAAGTGGTATCCACCAATACAGGTCTCTGCGTCTGATCTCCCCAGATCTCTTGGCGCAGTGTGAGATGGCTATCATTGAAGATGTTCATCAGTCGATCAGCTTCTCGCATCCAATCCTATTGAGAAGCTCCTTTGGATCGCTGTGTCTGGGCAACGTAATGCCGCTGGAGCTGCCAGCCCTCTTAACGCTGTTGCGGCGCTCCCAACCCTTCAGGTTGATGGCCTCGACGCCAACTTCCTCTTCGAGCGGGTGGATCGCGTCGCATTCAAGCGCGTCATCCTCGACGTCTTCTCCGCCATCGTCATCGCTTCGGATATCCTCTGCACTGTGGCCCTGGAGCACGCGCATGGCGACGCGGACAATGAAGGCGGACCATATTAACATCATGACCTGCAAGATGAGAAGGCAATACAGGAAGCCGAGCATGATATTGTCATTGAAGCAGACAATGCCCGTGGGGTCCCGGAAAGGCTCAAAAAGGTGAGACCAGTCGTCAGGTACTGGGAGAGGGCCCTGGAGGTTGTCCGCAGTACCACTATAGCAAGCCGACGTTATTAACCTCGGCAAATCGGAGTAAACGCTCCAGCAGGTCATGAGGAAGAACACGTGGCGCGTGATGAGCCACACGGTTATGAACACTGTGAATAAAATATCGGGGATTGTGGTATATCCGAGGTATTTAAAGCATTTAGCGAGCTGTTGTGGTCATCAGTATAGGAACACGGCGTGTAATTTCGTATGACTTACGGGGAAAATTAAATCAACGACATCCATAATCACCAGAATCAAGTTCCCAACCCGAGTCTGATGGTACGCATATGAAGCGCAGATAAGGACGATAGTGACGAAGTGGTGGGTCAGCATTTGCCAATGATCCTTCCGGCGGTCCTCGATATTGATAACAAGAACCTGTTGGATCCAGAAAGACCACTGTCCAAGCATGTATCCCTTCATAAGCCCATGGAGCTCTCTCTGAGGCCAGTCGGTCCACAGTTCGTCCATGTTGAGAAAATAAGGCGAGTTGTAGTATATATACTACAAAGTGTCAGTCGCAGCACAACTCGCAACGCATACAGAGAGACCAAGGGGACATACCATGCCCAACGGCCAAAACACAGAGTAGTATATCAACATCCACCCCTGCTCGGCGAACCTGGTAACTTCCTTCTTTTTAGACAATCCCCACATCCTGGCTAGCGGGGCAAGGACGTAGTCCATAACTCCTGCACGAAGTCCGCTGAAGAGCACAATGCAGAACGTCATGAAGAACAAGTCGTCATGGCCGGCAGCATATTTGCCAGTATTCGGGTTGTAGTATGATAGCGTGAAGAACTTGGACGTATATGGTCGAGCTTTGGACATGGACATGTGGGTGAGGAAGAGTAGGGCGATGAGGTTGAACGCGAAGCCTGTTTGGTGCACACCATTGTCAGCAAAATGTCGCATCAAGTACACGTGAGACAAGACGAGGAAGTCAGCACCGATCTGGTGCCGACAGAATTTCACGACATACCTGTCTGGTTATCAAGCAGCCAGCCAGCTAGAATCTGCAGCGGGCCATCGGCTTTCTTCTTCGCCTTCCGGGCAATATTCGTGCTTGAGCCGTGCGGCAGCATCTCCTCTGTTGTAGGCGCCTCAGGATTTTGCATCTTCTCTGGGGTGAGCTCCACCTGCGTCGCATCGGTCTTCAGTTCGCTCATGATGATATGCGAGGCGTATTGAACCTCAAGGTGTCGAAGGCCGACGAGGTCAACACTGGTGGTAGTCGAGGTAGAATTCGGGACAACAAGACAAGTTTCCGTCGCAGATTGATGCCGAGAAAGGGGGTGTAGGCGGTTGTGGGGGTAGTGTTCTCAACAATCAATTTGAAGCCGGAAAACCGATTTTTCCCGTGGATAAAACGAGTGTGTCAATTGAAAAGAAATATCGACTCGATACTAAAGTTCAACCGAAGAAGGAGGCAACATAGGTAGATGAAGACTTCTGAGATGATATGAGATGGGATCTAAAACACATAAAATGAAGATGGGACAATTTGGCGGTGAAAGGGGATACATATTTCCGTTACAGGGGTCCGAATTATTGCCTGGGGGACTTGAAGATCCCGAATTACGGGGCACGTTATTGGACGAATAGATGGGGCTATACGCGTATACGCGAGTACGGCTGTGGATTATATTTAACGAGTACGTACTCGAGTAGGTAGATAGTAGATAGTAGAGTACTCGAGTACAGTAAGATCTTATGTACACCACAAAAAACAAAATATACCCGAGTTGGTCGTGTGCAAGTCGTGTGCAAGTCGTGTGACTCCATATCGGATGAATAAAATAAAATAAAATATGTTTTGAATGGGATTTTAGTTATTTATTTTGTAATACTGAATCCTTATTTTATATTGTTTGGCGCTGAGTGGTATGTGACGCTGAATAGTTTCAAATCATATATAAATTTGTGCGAGCTGAAATAGATACGAATTATAAAATGAAGCAAACTAAAGAAAAATAACGCCTCATGGAAAATAATCTTACTGTACTGGTAATTCTATTCACGATTATCTGCAGAGTAAGATTATTACTCAATAAATATCACGTACACCCTCTAAGAATCTACCTGGCATCTGACTGTGCTGGCCTGGATGCCTGCAACAATGATTATATGGGTCTTTCGAACCCTGATATCACGAAGAAAGACGCAGCTGAAGTGAAATATTCACGGAGTTCCCAAAAAGACTATACAAGGCTTCTGCATCTCCTATCGCACATACCGCTGCTGTGATCTATATGCATTTCACAGATCGCTTTGGGCCTCCAACCCATCCATAATGCACCCTAATCACCCATGCCACCCGTCGAACCCCAGTATCCAACTCCCCCACCCATCCCCCACCCGTCCATGAACCCTCTCCATCCCATAACAAACCCATACGCTACTTTGCGTACTTCTTTGTCCAATCCTGAGCCTGCCTGTCAAACTCCCTGCGATTGTTCTTATACAACTCCGCTATCCCCGTCTCGACAGCATCATCGGGCACCGGCTCCGAAAGCAGCTGCAGCGCCGCCTCTAGCACGCCCACAATCTTGGTAGATGGCTTCCACTGGTCACCCTTCAGCATGCCGAGGCACATTGAGCCGTGCTCATCGTTCGAGACGTTCGGGTGGAAGATCTTCGTCTTGAAGTTGATCTTTGGAGGCTTGAAGGGGTATTCGGTCGGGAGCACGAGGAGGAGCTTGAATGAGCCGCCCTGGATGTAAAGGTTAGCTCTTGGACAGTGCGTGGATGGGGCGAGAGGGAGAGACTCACGGCATAGGGAGATTGCGGGGGTCCTTCAATTATGACATTCCACTGGTGGATGTTGGATTCCTCGCCGAGACTGACTTGAATGCCTGGGAGGGGAGGGTTGGTGGCTTCATTGAGCTCCTGCATAGCATGATGGTCAGCAATGAAAGACGAAGAGGTAGATGGTGGCCTGCAATCAGCTACTGCATACCTTTGTGATTCTCTTTCCACCTGCGCCTGCCATGATGTCGCTGATCTGATGTGTGGCTTAAATTGCAAGATCTTGTGATTGTAGGAATATTGCAAAAGTTGAAAGAGGCAAGAGGAAACTGCTCGCTATTTATTACAGCTAAAGAGAGTGTAGTTATTCTAGAATGTCTTTGTACGTTGTTCTCCAGATGGGGTTTGTTCTCGGAGATGGTTTTGTTATGTCATCGACCCCACGTCAGGCTACCACTGGGGGCCCCCTGTCGACTTTAGCCTTCCGCCCGCTAAATACGTCAAGAAAGTCAAGAAAGCCAAGATGATAGATAAATAGATCGTAGAAAAACCGTAAATAGAAACAAGCTTATATTTTAGAAACACACGAAATACAAACAAACAAACAGGATACGAGTTACGTACCCTGCGGATACATATAGTCTCGCGCCCTGCTTGCATGCATTATCTACGGTTATATGTTTATCTTCAGCAATGTGAGACTTCGCGTTTCAAAAGCTGACTGATCTGATGCAGGATTTTTGTTTACGTCTGATGAACCAAATAGCCCCCCGGGTATGGGCACAGCAAGATGAAATGTGGCCTCCAGAAGAGACCATTATTGACCATAAGCACCCATTATGCGCTCCGTGATCCATGAAACCCACTGGAATACTCGTTTTGATACCTCCGCGCGATGACCTGATCCTCTCCAGACCTACGTGACGCCCGCCTGCTGCAAATAATCACATCACCAAATTAGACGCCTCAAAACATGCATACTGCCCATCTATTCTCGTTGTAATACGACCACCAGCCCCATGATCCCCAGCATCGCCGTCTTCAGCCACGGATGCTCGCTCAGCATGATCGTCACGTATCCAACAAACGGAATATAGCCCACAACGCTCCCAATGATGTCTTTCCTTGCCAAGAAGTCCTGATCCCGTGCGTATAGTTCTGTATCATCAGCAATGTTGTTGTCGCCCTTCGTTAATAGCTTTGCGCCCTCCCTATGCAAGAGTTAGCTCAAATCTCCCACATAAGAGCTGTCGCGTAGAGATATGCTCACCCCTCCCCAAACTTCCTCACAACACGATGCACGATCGGGATATCCTTCCCTCTGACATTATACACCACGATCTCGCCAACCTTTGTCTCCTGAAAAAAGTTCCTGTTCCAGAGAAAGAGTAGGTCCCCACGTTGGAATGCCGGCTCCATCGACCCGGAGAGCACAACAACGATCGGGGACGGCGAGTCGGCAATCACAGAGAGCCCTTTCCACATCATGAAGGCGGTCGAGAGGATGAGTCCAAAGTTGAGGATCTGCGAGAGGGCCTGCCGCGGGTTTTGTAGGGCGGAAAACATCTTGGGCGCGTTGAGTATGATGTTTCGGTACTGCCGTGGATGGGTTTAGGAAGTTGCGTGGCTCAAGGCGCGTCGGTATGGGCGTAAATGACTGCAAAAGTAACTCCCTGCGTCGCGTATAACCTCTCAAGAGGTTAACGTCGGAATTGAGTGACTTTATTCGTCTTATGGCTGCCCCTTTGCTGGTGTGGGTATCGCGAGGCTGACACTGTGTTCGTAGAGCTTGGAGATGTGGACAGAATTCACGGAATGATACTTAATCCGCGTGCCACCTCAGCCTGGTCGACAAGTCGCTTCAGGAACCTCCGAAGATTCCCCGTCTTCCCCATTTTCTCTTTTTCTCACTTCCTTCAATCCCTTTGATATAGGACCCCCCAGTTCGATATTTTTATTTTGCTTTTTAAAAATATCGATATGAGAGATCTCAATGCACTGCCGGGGAAGTCAGACGCAATATCGTACACATGCACCTGTGAAGTGCCGGGATATGTTCTTTTGTTCTATCGTTACTGGGCCAATTCGCCCATGCTCCCAGAACAGTGCCTACCAGAAAGTATTCATCCCGAAACACTTGCGGAGTTCCACAGCGAACAAGGAGATCTCTGTAGCCTAGGTGGCAAGATACGGGTCTCGAAAGAAGGTTTTAATATTACTGTAGCAGGTAGCGAACAGGACATACAGAGGTACATCAGAGCCTGCTGTTCGCACTGGAGCTTCTCGGGGCTAGGGCTGGACTACGATACCTCTGCCAGCGCTGAATTGCAAGACGAGGCGCAAAAGAACAGGGACGAGTTTTTCAAACCGACTCCCGGGTGCCGCTGTGTCTTTGAAGGCATATTAAATGTCAGAGTGACGGCAGAGATCACGCCACTGGGAGTTACCAACTACTCACCATCGACGTGGGACGCAGTGCAAGCGCTTGAACCTGCCGATTTTCACCAGAAGTGCCTGGATGAGAATGTCAAGCTAGTTGATGTGAGGAACTACTACGAATCCAGGATTGGCTATTTCGTGTCTCCGACAAGCGGGGAGGCAGTGAAGCCGCCCATCCGGAGGTTCAGCCAGTGGCCCCAGTGGGTGAAGGAGCACGGGAATGAGATTCTGGGGAATGAAGAGGAGCTAGTGGGTTCTCAGAAGGGTAAACCTCAAGTTTTAACTTACTGCACGGGAGGAATCAGGTGTGAAAAGGGAGTTAGATGGATGGAAGAGTACATGTCCAGAGATGAGCAACGCGACCAGGGACATATTTACACCCTCAAAGGCGGCATTGCGGCGTATCTCACTTGGATGGAAGCCGAGATCGCCGCAGACAGGAAAACCGCCGAAGACTCACTGTTTAAGGGCCGGAACTACGTCTTTGATGCCCGAGGCTCGACGGGATTAAATGGTACAGAGCCAGTGTCGACCTGTCATAGTTGTGGCGTACCATCGGACCGTCTGAGTAAGTGTGAATCGCCTGGATGCCATTTGGTGCTTGTAGTTTGCCCGACGTGCGATTTGGGCGATGTGAGGTGCTGCCAGGGCTGTTGGGAGCTGTGTAGCAAGGCGGAGAAGGACGAGGTTGAGGGACTCAGACGCCCGAGGCCGCTGTGCGAGTGTGAACAGGCTAGGGAGAGAGAGCTTTGGGCTGGTGAGAGAGTGAAAGAGCCTAAGACGCAGGGCTGGCGAAAGAAGAAGAGGATGCAAGATGGACATGGGAAGAAGTTGGATATCAGGATCAAGGTGGTAGAGTGAGTGCAACCTACACATCAGGCTGGACACAGTCTAAAAGGACATTCGACGAATACTGGACGCTGAAGAAACAAGTCACGGAGCCATCGCGGACCAAAACCGAAGGCGATAAATTGTATGAGATGCGATTTGCTGAGCCGTCAGTACCATTTCGGCCTTATATAGGAAACCCTGGGGGATAGTCTGGACCGAGCACCAGCAGACAAGTTTTCGTGGGGTAGGGTTCTCGGTCTTGCATGGGAATTTGTGGAAGCTTGCCGCTTGGCAACGCTTCCGCATCCTCTGGTAGGACCGATATTTGTTATCCAGGCACCAACCGCGGACGTCGGATCATCGCCTGCAACTTGTCAGCCCCAACGAATTGCAACGCACCACGACAAAAAATGCCAAAAATGAGGCGCTCAATTATTACCCCTTCGAATATAGCCAAGGCGTTCCACCATGCTCCCCTATGCTCAATTGGGCTGGCCGAACCATCACGTGAACGCTAAGCCTCACCCATGCACCCATGCTCCAACATATATATCGAGTCGATTTCCCCGCGCGCGCCTGTCTCTTCTTTTCTCCTCACCACACCTTTAGGGTCGCAAATATACAAGAATCTCCGGACGTTCATTACGAATAGCTAGAGATCTCTTCCTGGGCCCCAGTCAATCTTTTTGTGCGTCACGTCAAGCCATTCCCTCACTCATTTCGTCACTCCTTACAATACCCCACACCATCCCGAAAGCCACTCCAAAGCCCGACATCATGTTCAAACGTTCGCACCGCTCGCGCGATCGCGTCGAAAAGGTTTCACGGCTGAAGAAGAACTTGAAGGATGCATCGAAGTCGTCGAAATTGCAGAAGTCGTTCGAGGAGGATAACCCTTTACTTGGGGCGTGAGTATACTCAATCCCATAAATGCGGGGCGCGAGGCTGACGTTTCGATATATAGCCCCCTCATCTCTCCGGTCATCACCTTGATGGTTGGAAAGGAAGGACGACTGTTTGCGGCGCACGAGGACGTCCTCTGCCTATCGCCGTTTTTCGCAGCGGTATGTCGGGGGAAGTTCCTCGATGCGCAGAGTAAGAGGATTGAACTTCCCGACGAGGAACCTGAGATCTTCTCCTGTATTCTCGAGTATCTTTACGTACGTTATACCCCCAGCGACAGTTCTGCGAGGTCACATGCTAACAACCGAATTAGAAGGGCGACTACTACCCACGCGCGTTGCAAAACAAGCGTCGAAGCACTTGGGAGCTCGAGGATGCGGTGAGCTCACCCAACCCAGAAAAAAACGGAGGTGGTCGCGGAAACGCCGAGGCCACAACCTACGTCTCTAGCGTGGGAGAGTATCTCCTCAGAGATACCGTCATCTACTGCCTCGCGGAAAAGTACGGTCTCGAGGAGCTCAAGCGCCTTGCCCTTCGCAAGCAAGGTCTGCAGAGCGGAATCGAGGTCGGAACCATCCTGCGTAGCGCTCGGTACGCCTATGACAACACGCCGGACACGGACTCGCGTCTCCGCGCCCATTACCTTGCCCTGATTATTCGATGTCGCAAGACATTTAAGAGGAGCGGCACCATGCAGACAGAAATGGAGAGTGGTGGAAAACTTTTCTTTGATCTATTCGTCGCGCTCTGCAACCACGTGGATGACATTGTGGATATCGGGTACGCCTCCAATTTCTATTACTTGACTCACTGACAAGCACAGGCAGCCTGATACTGACTTCTGCTGCAGGAACTCCCGGTCTCCCAAGACCATCTAAGAAGCGCGGTATGCAGAGTATGCGGCGGTAGATGCACAGCTTTCGCGGTCGAAATTGCATCACGAGGACCGACACGATATTTTTTTTGCTCTTCGCATCTCCATCAGACTGGGTACCAATTCGGAGACTTTTGCGTCTTTTCCCAAGCACAAACAAACTCCACTTCCCCCGAGGTTTGGCCACCTTATCATGATGAAAAAAACGAAACTATCCCGAAAAAAAAGATATCACCATAATCGTTGATTTTCCCTTATTTCTTTATACCCCCTTGCTCTGTTGGACACGGAAAGGATTTTGCGTTTGCTTTACACCCGCCCTGGGCCGGATTGCTTCTGCGCTTGAGGCGTTGGCGGCGGACGGTTTGCGAGGGGGCGGGTTAACGATCCACCACTAGGCTGGCACGACCTCTTCGTGCCACTTTTTCTTGCGTTACTGTTGGGATGCATGGGCTGCTTTGGGAGGGCTGTGCGCTGGTCTTGATGACGAGTGCGGGATGCGTCCCTAGTGGATGTGTCGAGCTTGACCCCTCTGTCAGGGTCTAGTTAATAGGAGATTCGGCCACCTCAGATGGCGTACTTATTGAGTGTGAATGTGTGATTTTGTGATATTTGATATTCGCTGTATAATGGGGTAAGCCAAGCAACACTGATGACCCCTCCTAAGGCTTGCGAAGCTTTTCTCCTCCACTCTAAGTATGCATGGTATTAAACTCCACGATATCAATTGCACTTGGCTTAGCACCCCACTGTTTTTTAAATCAGCTCATGCTTAAGATGCCAAACGAAGTTAGCCATGGAGAACCCATATAGGCTCTGAGTTGGTCCGGCGGCACATGTATCCGTGGTCCATGTGATAAACATCGCAACCCCCAAACCTCACTCTTCTTCCCATCACCAATGAATGATACATGGACAACCCCGCGACAAATGCCGAACAATCAACACATTCATCCGGTATGGTTCACGAGCCCCGTCACCGTCGCTATGGATAATATTCGCAGCCTAAATGGACGACGCCCATTCTTCTGTCATGGGATGGTACCTGCCTGCCACTATAAGCTTTCATGCACTATACAATCAGCCGGCGGTAGAAATGGCGGGGATCCCGTCTGAGAGCGGAGATTTTCAAAGTCCATCAAAGCTTCCACGGCCGCCAAAGAATAGAGTTGACGATCGATGAAGCACGGAGGCGATGATCCTGCTGATCCCATGACAATCTCAAAATTGTTGATGATGCCGCCGAACCCATCGCTCTGAACTGACACGACAAGCACTGAATGCAACTTCCGTTCATGCGACTCTGGTCTTGAGTTTTTAAATTGAAAATAAGCCACCATTACCCCACAGTATAAACGGCTCGACGTTGCATTGTCGGAAAACTGCCTAAATGATTGAATCTACCGGACCCCATCCATGGGTGCGGCAGTAAACAACTTCATCCGGGACCCGTCCGTAGGCGTGTATAAAGACAGGACATCTTCATCCAGGACCGCTGATAAAAAGTTCCAGCAAGCCCTCTAGAGCCCTTCATCCTCACCCATCTAACAAAATGGTCTCCTTTACCTACCTCCTCATTGCCGCGTCGGCTGTTGCTAGCGTCTTCGCCGAAGAGCCAACCAGCCCCAACCCTCGCCTTAAGAAGCGCACGAACCAGACAGGCACGCACAATGGATACTTCTTCTCTTTCTGGCATGACGATCAAGGTCAGGCATCGTACACTAACAGAGAGGGAGGCCGGTATACTGCGAGTTGGAGTGGCCAGGGAAACTTCGTTGGAGGAAAGGGGTGGAACCCAGGAAAGGCACAGTAAGTTAGCACTACCCACGTTGTGATCAGACCTAACTAACAGGTTAGAACTATCTCTTACTCGGGAACTTTCAACCCTCAGGGTGGTAACGGCTACCTCTCAATCTACGGCTGGACTCGAAACCCCCTTATCGAGTATTACATCGTCGAGAGCTTCGGATCGTACGACCCCTCGTCGGCGGCAGGCCTCAAGGGCACCGTCAACGTCGATGGCAGCACGTACAACATCTTGGAGACGACCCGCACCAACCAACCGTCCATCGATGGCACCTCGACCTTTCAGCAGTACTGGTCCGTCCGCCACAACCACCGCACCAGCGGATCCGTCGATGTCGGTGCTCACTTCAACGCCTGGGCCTCCAAGGGAATGAGGCTGGGAACGGAGCACAACTACCAAATTGTTGCCTCGGAGGGTTACCACAGCACGGGCTCAGCCGACATCACTGTTGGATCTGCTGGCAGCCCCACCGAGCCCAACCCGCCAACTGAGAGCCCCCCACCTACCGGCGGCGGCGGCGGCAACGTAAGTTGATTCCCTAGGACTCCTATAGCCGTCCATGCTAACTCGTAAACCAGTGCGCTGCCCGATGGGGACAGTGCGGCGGACAGGGCTGGACCGGCGCCACTTGCTGTTCTGCTGGAACTTGCAAGGCTTCGAACCAGTGGTACTCTCAGTGCTTGTAGGTTCTCGAGCAGAACACCTATTCAAAGTATTTAGTTAGCTGTGTTCGTCCTTGCGGCCACACTTTTATATAGTTATGTTGCTATCTACATGAATTGATTTGTTTCTGGTGGACGTCGTTCGTCTTGGCACATATGGATGATTACATGTGGGTAGATCGGCAGTCATACAGTCATGTTGCGCTGCTGCAATGAAAGGTTATTAAGTACGGGCTACTACACAAGAAGTGTGCTTCACCTCATCATCGCGGCACTCCAAAACAGATCCCGTCCCACAATCCACCAAGCAAACATAAATCTCGCAGCGCTAGAAACCAGGGGTATCAAATCAAAGCACGTCCCTTGCTCCCATCATATCCCTCTTTCCTACATCCCATAGTTATAAGCACGTCGCAAAACTCTTTAGTCTCATCAACGCCAAAGTTGTGATTTGGTGCGAGAAGGATCTTTGTGCGAGGCGGGCCTTTGGCTCAGCCAAAAACAAGCCCATTAAGCATGTGCCCTTCTCTCCAGCCCTGCGCAATTAGCGTCTCATTCTCACGCAGGATCTTGCCTAAATAAGCAATCTTGACGTATTTCTGTGGTGGTAGCTGTGGAGCTGTTAGTACTTTGTTGCGCTGCTGCCCACCTCCATGGGAGCAGGGGCCGCCTGGGAATTCGCAACAGGGAAAAACGTACATCACTTCCTTCCGCCACCATGCGCGCCAGGGTCTTCACATTTTCTCCACGGCCAATGCGAATCCGCACATCAACCCCACCACGGTCACTCAGCCGTGTCGTGACTTTAACCGTATCTCGCTCCGTCACGACCACCTTCCCCTTCCCCTCATCCTCGTCCTCCACTTCTGCTTCCTCTCCCTCCTCCGTCACGTTAACGGGGTCACAAACAACCCATTCTGGGATCGCATAATACGCCCCTAGGGTATCATAGATCCCATCGGCCAGATCTCCAGTCGGCAACGTCGCGCCCACAGCATCTATAATCGTCTGTGCCGTCGCGATCCCCACACCCTCCCCACTACTCTTAGCATCGGCATGCAGTTCCCCCACAGCTGCCCGGATAGCGCCCCAGATCTCGGGACGGCCAGTCACGCGCGTATCGAAGAAGGCGATGCGCTCGCGGTCCAGCTTGGTGCGCGTCCAGGGCTTCGACTTCCTGGCGGTCCAGGCATGCGTGCGCAGGGGTACATTGAAGCGCTCGTTCAGGGGCCGGTGGTGAGAGGCGCTTGTCTGATTTGTTGAGGGGCGGGGCAAGGCTGTGTGAGAGGCAGTGTTGTTTATAGCTGCATGAGAAGAGTTCGGCTGCGGTGAGGGGGGCGCGGGGTATGTTCCCGCCGGACGGGAGGCGCAGCAGCCCTGATGATTGTTAGCTGACTTTCAAGTGAATGTATTGTGAGGAAGTGGAGGATATAGAATGTCTTACCATGGTCGTTTCCTGAGCGCAGAAGAGTTGAATTGGTAACTTGATGTCGACTTCGTTATATGGTGGGGAGGGCCGCAGGGAGGATAAGCGCGAACGAGCACGGCAAACAATGAGTGTAATCAAAGCCGTGGGTCACAGCTCCATATGGATGAAGTCTATCTTCCGCGCGCACGATCCGTACTTGGATAGCCCACTGCGACTAGACAACGGTCATACTGCGATGAATGAAGCGGATGGCATCTATAGAGACCCTGGACATAAGAGTATTTTATAAACGGATGTGGAGCGAGAGTAAATATTGGGACAAAGCCTTGTCGATGGGAGTGAGCACAGAGAAGAGAGTGTGGACGTTGGGACGTTGGATGTTGGATATTGAATATTGGAAGTCGAGACTGATTGGGCCAAGCCTGGCTTTGACACATAAATGACGCCCAAGTCACTTTGTACCGTAGTATGGGGGTATATTAAAGGCGGTCAACGCAAAAGGTCCGGCAGAATTCTGACATAATTCTGACAGGAGCACTTCGATGGCACGTGACCGGCTTCTGATACCCACCTGATTCTGCTTTGTTGCCTAATCAGGTGGATATCATTTACATTTACTCCGTTCCTCCTTCTCATTTGAATCTGAGGCAGCATACAGTATATAAGATACAATTGTTCCCACTGTGGTCTTGCACAAAGAGTGACAAGATGGCTTACAGACATTTAGAATGGATTCGGGAGAAAACTGCCAAAGCCAAAGTGCCAACTGTGGACGAAGACACCACACTGCCCACCACACTGCCTTTCACGCCTTCATCTTCATCTTCAACCTCAACCTCGAGAGAGTCCATACTTATATTCGCACCGGATGCCACTGCCACTGCCAACAGCCCCTTTTTCCAGGAGCTGCCCTTTGAGATACGCCACAGTATTTTAACACATGCATTTGCTGGGAATACATTACACATTATGATTAAGCCTATGGCGTACAGACCGCCAGGATCCACAAGTCCGCAGCGTGTGAGGCCGGTGAAGGAACGGCTGTGGTACACCGTGTGCCCTGCTCTAGACTCTGTGAGGACATCGCGAGACGATTTGCGTCATTTGCGTCCCTATGGGCAGTGGTGCAAATGTTGGTCTGAAGGTTTTGGAAGCAGGTATATTGGGATAATGGGCTGGTTGTTGTCTTGTCGACAAGCGTGAGTACAATATTTCTCACTTCTACAAACTCCTTCACAGACACGATAATCACTGTAAACAGTGCTGTGTCTTGGAATCCCAAAATCAGATTCTCGAATGATAGCAACACTTAACTGACTGTCTTCTTCGTTCTCTTGTTTTCAGTTATGCCGAGTCCATCGATATTTTATACGCGCAAAATACAATGCATATGCGCAGTCACATAATTGAATGTCTACCCAATATGATTCTCCCACACAGGCTCCGTAGCATTACGTCTGTCGAGTTGCGCGACCAAACCGGTAGTTTTAGCATGCCATGGAAAAGCATCTCGGAAATCCAAAGGAGCGTATCATTATATGGTAATATCAAGGATTTACTCGCCACACTTCCGCACCTCAGAAAGCTCTATCTATCGATAGAGGGCTTCGTGGTACGTGGTTTCGGAGTGGATTTTGAGATCGTAGCCGCAATACTGGAGCACAGCCTTATGATCCCGATGGACGAAATGTTGTCGAATTCTAACCCGTTATTGCGAGAGTGCAGCATGACTATTTATGTGAGCTGCATGGGAGAGCCTTTCACAGTCTACGCTCACCCATTAGTATATTTGTATTTCCAAGGCAATTGGATTCGCCATAGGAAACAAAACATAGAAGGCTTGGATGACAGAAGCACGGGTGGTGCCTTCAGAAAATACCCGACTTTGCATGATCTGGAGTCTTCATACACTCTGGAAGCCGTTCCTGAATTTTCCGCATAATAGAGCTTCCTGGTTACTGATTAGACAACAGATCTTTAATATATTGAGTTACGGATGGCCTCGCCAATGTCACGATTTATGTCTGTATAGCTTGAGGTGACCTTGGGGATTAATGGACGATAGGTTTTTTCTTTGGTCTGGCGATGAGCTTGGAGGAACCTTTACCTGAGCAGTATATGCAACCATCGACCAACATCAGCTTGTTTAAATATTCTCAAACAACCTACATAAGATCCACAGTCTCCCGCGGTATTACTCTATAACAACTTTATCTCAGAAACGTTCAACTGCGCCTCGCATAGAAAGTGCCGTGGAGAAATGGAATGTTGTCTTGCCAAAGATTCTTTACTTATTTACATCAAATTTATAGTTCCGATGTGAGAGTTTAGAGTTGTTGTCACGGTATGTGACATGGGTATATATCTGAGTTATAAAGCAGTCGTTGATATGCCTGTAGCCGACATTATGCGACTATGCTTTATAATATCAATTCCATCCGAGGTCATTCACATAATTACGACTGCCGATATTTGGCTTGGCGTATAGGAACGGCTAAATGCGATGGTGATGATTCAAGTCATTTGATTCGCGGAAAATATATATCGTTGGACAAGCTCGCCCAAGACTTTATTGACGGGGATATCGCATCGAAGGGTTAATGGACACCGAAGCAAGTCTTGGCGGTATCCGAGGGATTGGGCCTTCATGGTATATACGGCCATTCGGGAAATCATTATTAACCAGGAGCTCTTTCATACGGGGGTTTCTTTTTTTGATATCAGTAAATTAACTGCATACCACATAAGAGTTACTCTATTCTATCCAATGGGTCCAACAAGATATGCCCAGGTTGGCACTGGCAGCCGCGCCAGCTTCTTCTACACTGCCATTGCTCGGGATTTCCAGAGTGCAGCAGCGCTGGTTGCCTTTTGCGACACAAATCAAACTCGCATGGATGTTGCCAATGACAGTATTGAGAAACTTACGGGACAGAGGGCTCCAACATACAAGGCAGCCGACTTTGATCGCATGATTAAAGACACCAAGCCGGACCAAGTTATCGTCACAACCATAGACCGCACCCACCATGCATATATTATTCGGGCAATGGAACTGGGCTGCGATGTCATCAGCGAGAAGCCCATGACGACCGACGAAACGCACTGTCAGGAAATCCTCGATGCTGTGAAGCGTACAGGCCAGAAATTGCGGGTGACTTTCAACTATCGCTACGCACCGCACAACACCAAGATTCGCGAACTGCTTGCCGATGATACTATCGGTCAGGTGTTTTCGGTCCACTTTGAATGGCTGCTGAACACCCAGCATGGTGCCGATTACTTTCGTCGTTGGCACCGGGATAAGCGCAACAGCGGAGGCCTGCTTGTACACAAGTCGACGCATCACTTTGATCTGGTAAACTTCTGGCTGGGGAGCCAGCCAAATACGGTTTTCGCCCTGGGGGAGCTAAACTTTTATGGAAAAGAGAATGCAGAGAAGCGCGGCGAGGAGAAGTTTTACTCTAGGGCTCATGGTAGCGAAGCTGCCAAAGATGATCCTTTTGCGCTGCACATGGAGGATCATCCGGAGCTAAAGGCTCTGTACTTGGATGCGGAAAAAGAAGATGGGTACTATCGCGATCAAAGTGTGTTTGGGGATGGTATTAATATTGAGGACACCATGGGTGTGATTGTGAAGTACCAGTCCGGTGCTATGCTCACCTACAACCTGGTTGCATATTCACCACTGGAGGGGTTCAGAGTTTGCTTCAACGGTAGCAAAGGCCGCCTCGAGGTAAATGTGATAGAGAAATCATATGTAAATGGAGGTGGTGATCGGAACATGGAAGGTGCTGTGGATGATATCGACATTACAGTGCATCCTATGTTTGGAGAGTCGTATAAGGTGTCAATTGACCAGGGACAGGGGGGCCATGGTGGTGGCGATCCAGTCCTACTCAACGATCTCTTTGGTCAACCTGCCCCTGATAGATTTAATCGCGCTGCCTCGCATATCGATGGAGCCATGTCGATTCTGACAGGAATAGCCGCCAACCAGTCGATTCGAACCGGGCAGGCGGTGCAGGTCAAAGGATTAGTTCAGTTTTAATGCACGTCGAAAACAAATAGAACTCTATAATAAATTATCCCCTGTTGTCATATTCTTACCCTAATGAGTCTTGTTATGAGACGCAAACCCCTGGGCTGAGTGTGCAGCCTCCTGCGTAATATAAGCTTGCAGAAATATGGGAGTTTTGGAGAAGACACCCTGTATAACCTTCTCCAGTAATTGCCTCGAACTGCGCTAATAAAACAGAAAAGTAAAAAATTCTTCGTTATCTTCGTTGGATATGTTTATCCCTTGGATGAGCATAAGTCGTAAGCAGAGACGAACTCGGGGGACCAATGTGCGGGGTGGAATGGGGAATGGCGCTATTGTGAGTAGTGAATGCGGGGGAGGTATTGATCTCGGTGAATAATGCACCGCTGTAAACTATCGCGGGGTGGTACCCCACATTGCATATGAGGCGCTTTTAACTTGTTATATACTGCTACCTTACTGGGGTTACGATCCCTTCCGAATGTGAAGTATCTCCCTGGCGAAGAATTTCAGCCACTTTGATATTGTATCACGAGCAATAACTCAAACGCGCAATGTCAGTCGGAAAGCTCCAGTGGCTGAAGCCGGGAAGAGGGAAAGAAGCATTATCCCATGGTGTCTCCTTTGGAATGCCTTGGGCGAAAGGCCTGTATCAGTCAGGGCAAACTTTCACTATTGAGGACGACACTCAAGCATATCCTTTAGACTGTCGCGAGGTTGCATTTTGGCCCGATGGTTCGCTCAAGTGGACAGCACATTCCGTCAGTGGAAACATGGGATACAGCGACACTTATACTGTCAAAGGAGCAGACCGGTCTGAAAAAAAGACATTCTTATCTGGCGACACAATAACGACAAAGCTGGGACTAGAGTTGAAGCTCTCACCAGTTGGAAGTTCTTCACTGTTTGAGAGCTTGTCTTGGGAAGGCCGCCGTGTATGTTCAGGCGCAACTATTTTCGCATCGATCAACGAGAACAACTTTACAACTATTGTTAAGGAGGTTAAAGTGGAAAATGAAACATTCTCACGAATCCTCGTCAAGGTTTCTGGCGTTACCGTCTGCGGTGGTTTTGAACATCTTCCATTTGATGTGAGAGTCTACTTGTACCACAATAGCTCTACTATAAGCATTGGTCACTCTTTCGTCCACGATTTGGACCCTCAAGAACCCTTGACGTCGTTGGGGCTTCAATTCAATGTTCCCTTTGGAGAGACTGAGCTTTACAATAGACATGTTCGCCTTGGGGGCTCAGACGGGGGCGTTCTAAAGGAAGAAGTCCAGGGGCTCTCAGGCTTGAGATTTGGACCAACTATTCAGAATAGAATTGATCAAACGGCAGGAAGAACCGTCGAGCTACGTGAGCAAGAATGGGAGAAGACTGATCTAACAAAAGGTCTTACATGCATTCCATCGTGGGATTCTTATTCTCTCTCTCAATTATCATCAGATGGGTTCACCGTCAAAAAGCGGACCAAACGTGGTTGCAGTTGGGTCAAGGCTACTGGAGGCGGCAGAGCTGATGGGACTGCCTACATAGGCTCATCCAAAAATGGTGGCCTAGCTGTCGGCATGGCTGATTTCTGGGAACGATACCCTACCCAGCTGGACTTGAATGACTTGACCAAGGATGAAGGGACAATTACTGTGTGGCTCTACTCCCCTTTGGCTGAGCCCTTGCACACTGCGCCTTATCATGATGGACTCGGATTGAACACCTACGCCGAACAGTTGGAAGGCCTTGATGTGACGTATGAAGACTACGAGCCGGGTTTTGCCACGGCAAACGGGATTGGGAGATCTAACCAGTTCTTTCTCAAGCCATATTCAGCTACACCTTCCAACCGAGAGCTAAGCTCTTTCTCGGCCCTAGTCCGAGATGCTCCTCGCTTGGTCCCTAATCCGGAATATATGCACTCCACTGGCGTTTTCCATGGCTGCTGGACCCCCGATTATCGTATCTCGGGCCACTCACCGTCGAACGAGGAGTTGGATATTGAAAAAAACTTAGAGACACTATTTGAATTCTATAGTAAACAGGTTGAGCAACACAGATGGTATGGGTTCTGGGATCATGGAGATGTCCAGCATACTTATGATTCCTACCGGCATGCATGGAGATATGATGTCGGAGGCTTTGCTTGGGATAATTCAGAGCTGTCAACTGATCTATGGTTGTGGCTCTACTTTCTACACACTGGTAGAGCAGACGTTTTCAAAATGGCCCAGGCCATGACGCATCACACCTCCGAAGTAGACGTCTACCACTTGGGAAAATTTAAGGGGTTTGGAACGAGACATGGGGTTCAGCACTGGAGCGATAGTTCGAAGCAGCTTCGCATTTCACATGTGTTGTTTAAACGCATCTATTTCTTCCTAACTGGCGACGAGCGCACTGGCGATCTTATTGAGGAGCTACAGGACTGCCAAAATACTATTCTAACGCTAGACTCGCATCGCAAGGTTCAGCTCAAAGCGGATGTACCAGAAGGATATGCAATGGCTAATATAGGCCTTGACTGCGGACCTTTGGCTGCTGCCTGGCTGACCGCATGGGAGAGGCGGACAGAGGGCTGGATTCATACTAGAAAGCTTCTGATCAACTTGATGGATGGTATCGCCGGACTTTCACATGGTATTGGGAATAACGCCATTCTGCTGAATCCTGAGACTGGCGACGTCCGCGAATGTCCTTCTCCAACTCCGGAGTATTCCATCTCGCACTTATCCATGTTATTTGGATTTCCAGAGATATTCACGGAACTGCTGGACTATGCTAGCGACGATCATGCTTCCACTGTGGCTAACTTCAAGTTGAAGGCGTTGCTACCCTATTCCCGAGCATATAATGGAGGACACGAGGTCCAGATTCAGGAGTTCGGCTTTGAATTCCCGTCCCATGCAACATGGAGACAGAGTCACTCTACTTTGACAGCCATTGCAGCGGTGGAACAGAACAGCGAGAAGCTCGGAAGGGATGCATGGGATCAGTTTTTCGGGACCGATGGATTTGGTCGCACACACGACTGGAGTATCGTGAAAACCGCACCGCCTGAGTATTTCGCAACGGGTGAGGAGGCTCCCTGGATCTCAACAAACAACACTGCTCGCTATGGCGTCAGTGCAATCTTCAATTTGGCAAACATTAGAAAGTATTTGAAATGAGCAAACTACTAAACAGTAAGAGGATTGGTCGGCGATGTGCCATATTCGTCAAATTAATTGCGGATATTTTTACACGGAGGATCTATTTTTAGTCGTATATTTCTGCTGCGAATCCTTTCCGACACATTTCATATAATTTACACAGTTCTTATGATACTAAAATATCTACTGAATTCTATTGCTATGGCTATGATGAATAATTCTAATAAATTGAATCCACATTTCTTCTACAAATGCCTCCGTGACACAATGCGCATAGTATGCCATTAAACATATTTCATCCTTGAGCTTGAGACCTCCGTATTAAGCCCCGATGAATTCCTGAAGCCAGCGATCAAGTTCCACAGTCCAAGTCAATTTCGGGTCGTCAAGCGCCATACCAATACCGTGTGGGCCGTCTGGTAGCACAAACAGTTTGAAGGGCCTCTGATGTTGTGCCATGGCAGTGGCGAAGAGCAATGAGTTCTCCACAGAAACTGTGCCGTCGTTGGCGGTGTGGAAAATGAAGATTGGTGGCGTCGCTTCAGAGACACGGTATTGGGCCGACATATCCCGCACCAATTCGAGAGAAGCATCGTCGCCGATCAGGTTTTTTCGTGAGCCGGCGTGAGCAGTTGGATCTTCCATAGAAATCACAGGATACGATAAAACCGCGAAATCGAGCTTTGTCCCCAGCGTCGTGGCGGTTATGGCAGCCAGATGAGCGCCAGCTGACCATCCCCAAATTCCCAGCTTGGTGACGCGGCCCTCAGCGCGGATCTTCTCCACAGCATCCAGAGCCTCTCTCTGGGGGGCCGGATAGATGGGACTGGAATCATCACCATCGGCGCAGGTATATGACAGGACCCAGGCATCAAACCCGCGGTCATTTAGCCATTTGGCGGGCGCGGAACCTTCTTTCTCATATGATACGTAAGAGTAGCCGCCCCCCGGAGCTATTAAAACGCCGGTTTTGTTTGGGTTGGGTGCTGCAAAAAATTGTAAGCTCATTGTGATGGAGAGTTAATTGGGGTTGAAGTAGTTAAATGCTTAAATTGCGGCCAGAACAGTTGATGGGGTTGACAGGCTACTTATGGCTCTGGTGACTTCTTAGTGTGGCCATAACAATGGGCCCTCCTGACTAGTGCTTGCAGATATGGAGCACTACCGGCGGCACAAATACCAAAACAAACAGGGGAAACCCGGGCCTTTGCAGCGCAAACAACTGCAAACAACTGCACAGAATGAGTTTGTTGACATTAGTTAAGAGATCAGGTGGTTCGATTAGATGCAATGTTTAATTGGAGAGAAGTACAAGTAAGAGCGACTAAAGATATATGTGACTATAGACGGGACTCAGGTACAGGACCCTGAAAATAGGAAATCAAACTAGCAAGTCCCCTCAGACCTGCCCTGACCATTCATTGCGACACACATCTTCAAGTCCAAACAGCTTCCCTCATTCCTCTTGGGAAACAGTTTGGTTGGCAAGGTCAACCTTTGTCTTTGGGAAATCGCGCGCCTTGACATTGTTCTTGAACAGAATATCAATCTCGGCGAAGGTCCGGTCCTTCGTCTCAGGCAAGCGGAAGTAACCCCAAATAATACCGAAACACATAATGCCGCCGTAGAAGAAACCAGATTTAGCGCCCCAGTTCCACCACGCCTTCTGAGTCGTACGGGGCATAAGCTGACCGTAGATGATCACATTGACGTTGTAGGTAGCTCTCGCCAGAGAGACGCTCTTCGATCGCAGGTAACTTGAAGGGATTTCGGTGACGACGGTGTAGATGACGGGGCCACAGGTGAAGAAGAAAACAAAGTATTGGAGCAACATAATGGCTCCGATAACATTGCCGTATGTTTTTGGGTCACCGTTAGGGATACCCAAAAAGCCGATGAGGAAAGTAGTTACAGTGACGAAACTGATACCCGACAGGATTAATGTCCGTCGACCGAACCTTGGGGTAAGGAACCATGCAACAACAACTCCCACAATAGCCAAAGAATATTGGCCTAGTCCAAATTTGAATGCTTCAGTAGTAGGGAGACCGGCTTGTTGAAGGAAGTAGACGACGAATGACAACAACGGAACGCATAGTTCTTGAATGACATAGGTAAAAACTGTAATCTCAGTTCGTCGGCGGTTGACACCTTTGAATAAATCCTTGTAGGAACTGGACGTATGCATCTCATTCTCGATTTTGATAGTGTAGACAATCATAGAAAGGGCATTCGCGATTTCGTCGTCGTTATCCTTCTTCCGGAGTCTCCGCAAAGCCACTTCGGCATCCGCAATGCGATTCTTTCGCACGAGCCACCACGGAGATTCGGGAGCAAGCAAAATACCAATGGCCAGAGGAATCGGAGGGATCCATTGAAGCGCAAAGGGGATTCGATAAGCCCACTGGCCCTCCATCTTGAGGAAGGCTGTGAGGACTCCGGTGCCGAGTAGGTAGCCGATACTCCAGCACATAGAAACAAGACTGGTGAGGTAAGGTCGCAGCACACTGGGACAGACTTCGGAGGCGTATGTCGTGGTAATAACCTGGAAGACACCCCATGGGACACCAAGGAGAACACCGGCACCCATATACATGTAGATAGTGGTGGCGAAGAATTGGAGGAACACAAAGCACGCCATGAAGAACAAACATCCCAACATCACCTTGCGGTAACCAAATCGGTCGGCAAGATAACTGTTCATCGCCAAACCAATAATCTGACCAGCGCTAACTCCATTATTCACCCCACCTTGTATATCAGCCGGAATTTCGTATTTCCCAGTGCTGGTGAGTTCGCCATACCTCCTTTGAAATGCTGGGAAGGCGAAGAAAGCGGTGATGAAGGCTTTATCGAAGCCTTCCATGATCAACGCAGACGAAAACAGAGCCGAGAATAAGCACGCCGTAGGATATCTGCGAATGGCCTCTCTCAGCGTCATTTTATGTTCTTCATCCGTCCCCTGTTGGGCGCCCTTGAGGACGTCATCTGGGGTGACATATTCCTCTTCATCTTTCGATGGCAATTGCTGGACATCGAGAGGGTCCTTCTTATCTTCCACATGGGTTGTCATAATGGCGGTTTGACTGGACGACTGGCGCAATTGGCACAGATGGTGTGCAGCTGCGAGAGTTGAGAGTGCACCAGAAAATATTTCGAGGATGGCATAGCACCCTCTTTATATCTGAGCTGCCAAACGCCCAGCAAGATCGCCCAATTTGCGAGATATTGCCTTGTCGCCGCATGTTGGTTGGGGTGGCCCACGGCGGGGCCGGGGTACTGGTTGGACGGACTTGGATTTCTGGGGAACTCGCTGACTTTCGGTTTAGCATTACCCCGACATCCCCAGGTTAGATTAATCCGTATGCGGGGAAAGACCATCAACCCCGCAAATTTCCTAACCTTGTTATGGGGCCCGCGGGACATGGAATACGGAAGAGGACATAGCGAAACTGGGAGGACCTCGGACAATATGGTCCGTAATAAGTTGCCTGTGCTGTCTGTGCCTTCGTCTGCGTCTGTGCGCACAACAAATTCGGACAAGCAAATATGCCCAGTTGCCTTTCAGCTGGGCATATCGATGTCTCGATTATTTTTAGATATCCCTCGTTTGTTCGTCGAGATGTTTACCTCGAAGTATATTTCAAAGAATACTCCAACTACTCCCAAAGTACTATAGGACATTATGCCATCTGTCGAGTATAACCTGCTTTGGGCCCCTCAACCACTAGCGTCAGCTATCACGTCTCATCTTTCCTCTATTTCTACCTAATAACTGTATTATCGCCACGTGCTGCTCCACCTTGCTTCGCTGTATTTCACAATCCCCACTATTGTTACAGCCCCATTCCCCAGTCTTTGAGTTGGGGATCTGTGGAGAAGCTGCAGATTCCCCATGTGCTGGGATTCCCTCGGTCGGAGATCTATCAGCGTAGTCACTGTCAGGCAGTGGAGCTGGCTTGTCATGCGGCCTCTTTCGATATTTCAATCCAGTTAGGGATGGGTCGGGTGGTGGGACGACGAGACTGGTAGCCCGGACTAAGGTTTGTTGGTGATATTACGGGTAAAAGTTTGCCGACTCATTTACATGGTCTCTGTAGACCGGATGTGGAATTCAGCTGTTGAAATACTAGGAGTCGAACACCTTCTCGCATTGTTTTTAGCCATTCCATTCGTGTAGGCTTGAGACTTGTAAATTATGGTGACAAGAGGACAATTCTCATGCCTTGCAGTTTCCTGTAGAGAGATATTGAGTTAACAACCATTTCGTCTGCGTGGTTTCCAGGCTAGGAACCTACCAGAATTATCTTCTGTTTGACTGCACTGTGGTAGATTCGTACTTCGTACTTCGATCTCAGAAATAGAGACACTTGATCTGGTGGGCCGGCCAACACTGTATCTCAGGCTTCGAGGTGGCACTGTCAGAGAAACATATCACCACCAGCGAGCCTCAGTTACTAGGATTGACAGAATCCTCATTTCTCTGGGCGCATTCGTCGTTGAAGACTTTCAGTCTATCTTTCATTCATCCGCGGGTCATGTAATAGCTCTGCAGCACTCTACCCATCCTCCGCGCCCACTGTAGCATCTTCCGCATGAATTAAAGGAATGGTTTTTTTCTACGACCCTCGAGATTCTCTTCGCAGCATTCAAGCGACAACGAGTGCGGAATATTATCGGGGTCAAGTAGGTGTCCTACGTGGGAATATTAGTTACGTGCGCCTTCGGTACAGGCCTGGGCAAGTGGAGTGCGAACCTTGCTTGTCGAAATAGTTCCAATTTTCGCTGCGCTGAAGGAATTCTAGTAGTGGTGGACCCATGTATGCTACCATCTCGGCGAGATGATAGCAATTTGAGTATTTGCCAGTGGGATCGCGACCATCGCACTTGTGTTTGTCCTGGAACAGGTCTCAAATCTATTACGGGTCAGCACTTATCTCCCACGATGATAGAATTTGTGATATACCATCACTCCAACGTTCCAGATATCTACAGGGTAGCGCCAATCCATTTCCAGGATGACGTCTGGTGCACAATAAACCTCTGACTGTATATCCTCATTGTTCACTTAAGATAAAACAGCGTCGAGCGTCTTATTGGATTCTCAATTTGCAACACTGACATATCATTTTATAAACTTCATATTATATTATTAAATTGAGCGGTCCAATTAAACAACTTCCGTTTTTATACTCATTCCTTTGAAGAAAACTCCTGTAGACGGATATAGCCACAGCGAAAATGTCACAGCTCCCTGTGAACGGTGACGGGACCTCCTCTATCATTGACATTGCCTGGTTGGACACCGGAAATATGCTCTTGCCAGGAAATATATTTCCATCCGCGATTTCTTTAAAAACAACATCGAACCTCGCCCCGGCGGAGTATGCAACTCCAATCTTGATCAATGTCAGTAGTTTGTGCGGAGAATCTCAATAAAACCTTACCATAGTCGCAGAAATGACGAATAGCGTCGCCAACATAATAAGTATGAGGTGGGAGATATTCGTCTTCGGCTCATCCTCGGATCTATTGGCCATCGCTACTCTATTATTGACTAACCGAACACAATCCTTTGGATCTATCGAAGGATATATGAATTCGATGTACTGCTCAAGTTTGGCACAAGCAATGCTGATATTGAGGTAGTTTGGATCCTTCGGGGTGTTCTTCTTATGTATCCGCCGAACATATCTCTTGAAGACCGCACAGACTCTCCTCAGGTCCTGCGAGGAGTCCATCAGCAGTTGCGCCGCATCTCCCTTTGTAGTCTTCACGTTGGTCTCAAACACCCGCGGGTTCTGGAAGATGAGTTCTAGTGTGGCAATAGCCATCGTCTGGGGAATAGCCACGAAGTTGAAAACGCCCTGTTCTTTTATCCCTTCCATATAGACGAGGCATTCCCCCGCATGTCGTAGGGCATTCAAAACCATCTCTGAGCTGCAATTCAGAGCTGCTTCTCGATGATCAGGGTTGAAGAGGTCGTCGAAGCTTTCCACGTGCTTTGACCAGATTTCCTTAGGCCAGAACCGCCTGTTGTCATCAAAGTCCTCGCGAACGTCGCGGATGATGTTTGTCTTTTGGAGGAACTGGCCCATTGACTCCGATAGCTCCGGATGATTCTTTAAAGAAGGATTTGCAAAGCCGTCCTGCACAAAGAATCTCGTGAGCCCGTCCCCAACGAGCCCCGCCACGTAATGACAGTATAGCTCGTACTCTTCGACCGTATTGACGCCATTATGGCTGTTTTCTGCCATAACAGCATAGTCGGCCATGCCATTCCCCATCTGGTGTGTGATGTCCTTGATAATATCCCTATACTTCGGATCAATGAGCTTAAGCTCCGTGGTCACGTCGTCGAAATGCACAAGCAGCTCTCGGTCCCTCTCATTAGGGCCACTCTTATTAAAAGTCCAGCCATCCTTATCGAGAATCGTTTCGAACTTGCGCAGCAATGGCTCCTTTTCCTTGAGGGATATTGTCATGTCATCCTCAATGGTATCTAACCCGCGCAGCACTAAATAGTACAAAGCCACTGGGACAACTAAGTCAGGGTTGAGTTCTTGGACAACCATGACGAAGCTGCGACTGGTCAATTTGAGCCATTTGAAACAATCTTTGAGCGTCGCTGACTCTTTTGAGAGATCTCGAGTGTAAGCTGGTTTATGGAACAACTTCCTGTCGGTATTTTAGCTATTGTGACTGCATACAGCACGTGTTGGGAGAATTTACCACTGAATGACGGGTTTTAACTGGGTAGGATGCACGGCAAAGTATAGGAACTGGTTTAAGATTCCCATATTGGAAATTTCGAACTTGGTCGTAACGAGCGGTTGTTGTTAAGCCCTGATAGTGATGGTAATGGTAATGGTGATTGTCGGACCAGCGAGGGAAGCGGCGATCAACGTACTGCCCAAGAAATATAAATATTGAATCGGCGGATGGAGCGGTATTTGTCGCGGCCGAGGAGATCAAAGCTGCGCCACATTGTCTCAATTCCCGCCTCTTATCCCCACGGACTTCCTGCTATTGACAACTTATTGCGGGTTTATCACGGATTTATCACGGGGAATATGCGGGGTTAACCTCTAAGTTACAATATTTTGTACAATACTAGTTAACGTATTTCATATGCGAGTGGCCATCCCAAGCGAGTGGCCACAGAAAACGCGAAA